>LPNX010130778.1:250501-297905 GCA_001517045.1 Pseudotsuga menziesii
ATTCAATTATGACTAAAAATTATTTTGCATGGTTAGATGTGGGAAAACATGTTTGACTATGGTTAAACATTTCAATGTTTGACCATATGTGGCCATGGTTGACTACTGTAAAAAATGATCAACTATGGTGAAACATAGGCATAACTGGTTAACCATTGTTAATCTATATTAGCCTTAGTAGAAAATAACTATCGTCAACCAAACTCAATGGTTACCATGTTCAATTATGGTTAAACATAGTCATACATGGTCAGCCATTGTTAAACATGGTAAAGCATGGTCAACCATGGCAATGTTCAACCATGTCAATGTTTGACCATGGTTGACCATGTTTCACCTTGGCCAAATATGCTTAAAATAAGGTCACTTATGGTCAACCATAGGCATACATGGTTGAGCATTGCCAATGATCAACTATGATCAAACATTACTTGTCATGGTCAACGATGGTGAAGCATGTTTGACTATATGAATGATGCTCGAAATGGTTTGTCATCGTAAACTATGGTCAAACATGATTTTACATAGAAAATTATGGTCAAACATAGTCATACATTGTCAACCATGGTCATATGTGGTCAACTATGGTCAAACATGGGAAAACATCATTGGTTTTGGTTAACCATGGTTTTAATTATATAATATATATATATATATATATATTAATCTTTAACTAATATTTAATACGAATACAAATTATTATATATATATTGATTGATATTGATAGGTTTAGGTTGGGTTTAGGTTGGGAGGATTAGGTAGGGGTTTAGGGATTATTAATAGGGATTTAGTTAGGTATTAATAGGGTTTAGGTATGAATTTAGATCTATGCAACAACAACATTAATTTGTTTTAAATTGATGCTAGATTGACACAAAAATGATGCTTTACAAATATTCTTATGCACAAATTAAATCACTAAGATGCTAACACAACACATATAATACATACTTAGCACAACAAAGACACACAAGTGTTTTTTTTCACTATTAAGTGGCACAATATGATGTTATATCTCCTCAAAAAAATATGTTTGCATTGATTTTTTCATCTCTAAAATACTACCCATAAAAGTGTGTGTAAAAAACACAACACATAAACGTGAATCTACAATGCAAGATACGACCTCCCCACTTACATTATAAAAACTTGATCATTTTATAGAAAATTTACACTGCAATGTAACACTACAACCTTGTATTGTTGTAGTGCAACAAAATCAAGCATCTCTATGCATATTGAGTCGATTTTTTTGACTTCGAAATCATAAAGTCCTCCAACAACAAATATGTAAATATCATTAATACCAAACAACAAATAACTCTCTTTCCATTTCATGTGATTATCACTGAAACCAAATCAGATAAAGTTTATATCTCCTTCCATTTCATGTGATTATCATTGGTACCAAACCACATAGATCTCCTTCCATTTCCTTTTATTTATTTATTTTGAAAGCTTAAAGTGTAGTTAATAAAACACCTTGTGAGGTAAATAAGGAGTCAAAATTTTGTTTTATTTGAAGGTTGGTTGACCCTCTCGTTCTCAATCTTTGGGTAGTGGGTAGGCATAAACATAGCATGGCCACGAAGTTACTTGTAAATATGATTAACCTAATGTTTTCTTAGTNGTGTAGTGGGTAGGCATAAACATAGCATGGCCACGAAGTTACTTGTAAATATGATTAACCTAATGTTTTCTTAGTGTTTATGCATGATCAAGAATTAATTTTCTNAAGAATTGATTTTCTAGTTGGGTAGTGGGTAGGCATAGACATAACATGGCCACGAAGTTACTTGTAAATATGATTAACCTAATGTTTTCTCAATGTTTATGCATAATCAAGAATTAGTTTTCTAGTGTTTAAGAATTCTTTGTTTGATGCAATTGTTTTGGATAAGGGTAACAAATGTATTATTTACAATGATAAATTATGGTTTGGTACAATGTTTAAAAATTATAAAAAAATGTGAAGCATATTTTGATATAGAAGTAATTTTTTAAGCTCGTTTTGAATGATCGTTGTCTATTTGTATGTTTTTTTTGAAGAAACAATAATTGTTGAAGATCTAAGTTTCTAATTTTGCAAGTTTAAAAATCTATACGGTTTAGTGAGTGATCTCTATGAGAGTAAAAATAGGGGATTGGATAGCTTAGTTTCAGTGGAATGATATAAACCACCCTTATTATTTGGATAAAAATTATTTGCAAAAACTTCAAGTTTATGTTTTTAATTCATTGTTCATTAAACTAGGTATGTAAGGACTTGGAACATGATGGAAAGATTCGAGATACAATTAATTATAAGTAGTTAATGGTGCATCAACTATTGCTAGTCATATGAACAAATTGTGGAGATTTAGATAAACACAAGTTAAAACTTTCCAAACTAAGAATATTGTGTAAGTGAGGGTTTAAGCCTAAGAAAGGTATTTTCTCTTGGGCCTTAATCATGGGTAGTTTGTCTCTATATGAAGATTAACTCCCTATGGTTTCAAGAGATGTACTTTTACTCATTGTGGGCAACTCGAAACCCTTAAGCAACTCTTTTGTACTATCCTCCAACGAAGGTTACATGGGATTGTGTACAATTGTTTTGTGTTATAGGTTTCCTTGGGCAGTAGAGTTTTAGTAAGCATTTCTAGTTTTTTGTTATAAAGTCTTACCTTGGCTATGGAAAAAGAGGAATGGGATGCTATTTAACAATAAGGAATCCTCTAGTTGCTTTCCTATTCCTTAATAGTTCCAAGTTTGTCCTTGTGAATCATTGCTCATGTAGAAAATATTGAACTAGAAATGATAACTTGGGGCCGAATCTTGGAATATGATACTAAAGTCTTAATTTAGCTATTAAAAAAGACGAATAAGACACTATTTAACAATACAAAATCCTCTTGATGTTTTTCATATTTCTTAATAGATACGGGTTTAAATAAGGGGTTTGGTATGGTTTAGTTAGGGGTTTTAAGTAGGGGTTTGGTAGGGGTTTAAGTTAGTATTAATATGGATTTAGTAAGGTATTAATAGGGTTTAGATATGAATTTAGGTAGGGGTGAATAGGGTTAGTAGGGGTTAGTAGGGGGTAAGGTAGTAATATTGAGGGGGGGTTAAGTAGGGTTAGTGAGGTCAGATTAAATGGTAGGTTTAATTTATGTTTTGAAAAAAGGGGATGGGGTATGGGGATTTTTTATTAATATTATAACTTATTAACCAATTTCAAATAAATTTTTATAAAAAAATTATTATTTGTCTCGGGCCTACAGTTGATTAATTGTCTCTATGGTTCATATAGGTTTGTTTAGTTGGTGTTTTATGGATTTTTTTCAATCCTCCATGAATTCACGGAGGATTGAAAAAAATCAGGTAGCATTTCGGCTTGCCCAGGACGCATTTCAAAATTAAACCGGTAGCATAAACGCTACCGGTTGACATAATTTATATATATATAACAAATTAACAAAAAAATTCAATTTAACTACAAATTTTAAAAAATACGGCAGCATTTCTGCTTGCCGGTACACATTTTAAACATGAAAATTATAAAAACATACATTTACAAAATTTGAAAACAAATTTTATAAATTTATAAAAAAAAAAAAATTAAATTCCATTTAAATTGAAAAACAATTATTTAAATTGTTACCTCTTGGCTCCGACACCATCGTGACGAGGTTGGGTTGCTTCGGGGTGTTTGGGTTGCTTCAGGGTGCGAATCCTTATGTCGTTGTTCTGCCGTTTCTCGGTCGAGCTTCCTTCCACAGTGAATTTTTGCAAAAAAAACGGCCGCGGCCCCCGTAGCCTCTTTTTATAATTTTTTGATAGAGGCACCTCAGTCGAGTTATGTACCTCGACCGAGGTCCATACCTCGACCGAGTTAATACCTTGGTCGAGGTATTTATTAACCCTCGGTCGAGGTTTTAATACCTCGACCAAGGGTTAATAAATACCTCGACCGAGGGCTGAACAAAGCCTCGGTCGAGGGCTTTATAAAACCTCGGTCGAGGGTTTAACAAGCCCTCGACCGAGGTGCATTTTTTTGTTTTTGCCGAAATGGGCTTGCCAAAAAGTGTTACCCAGGTCCGCGGATTCACCCAAATATATTATAAATTCCTAAGCAATACTTGTATGTTTCCTGTGTGGTTTGTTTTTCTTAGTTTGTATGTTCATCCTCCATTCAATTACTGCAACATAATTAGAACTCTCTGCTTGAATATAATATGGCATTCAAATTCTAACATGGTATCAGAGCCTTCTCAGGAAGGTTTCATGCTTGTTTCTCCTCATCGAACATTAGAAGAATCCGGGTTTCCACAGAAGTCACCTATCAAAAATTGCTAGCTCTAGAGTCATTCAGAGTAGTGAAGAGGGCATGACAGAACCTAAAAACATCCTCATGCCTGGAGGAAAATTACAATTCTAATAGTCCATATGTTTTAGTTTTATTTGCAGTGAAATGGACAGGTGCTACATACCTTGTGTGAAGTCTTGGAGCAGTACAACCAGAGCAATTATGAGCTCTCATACTCCTAAACCATAGACCCTCATAAATTCCAAATTCCTTGATTGCAGGATTGTTATGTAGTTGGCCTTGTACAAGCATGGCTACCACAAGATCATACATGGATGGGAGGTTGAACCTCTTCATTCAGTTGAGCAGAACAAGTTTATGAACCATTTTGATGAAGCATTCGGTACTTAGGTACTTATATTTCCAGATATCTCCTCTTCCATCTCGAAGGATTGTGGAATCCCACAGAACATTAGGAGAAGCTTGATAGATTGTTTTACAAACAAGATGAGATTTGGGGATGAATTATGAAGAATGAGTTGGTATCTTTACATCCCACCAATTTCGAGACTATTGAGAAATTCTTCTCCAAATTCAATTCTCTAGTGCTCCAATGTAGACAGTGCGAGATAGAGTGGAAGGATGAGAAGAATGTCCTTTCCATACTCAGGAAACTAGGCCTTGCGTACTCTATCTATGTCTCTATGTTTCATTCCAAGTAGGAAAGCTTTCCTGATTGGAAACTACCTTCTCCAGATTCATTCTCCAAGTCCTTAATCAAAGAACAAGAAAAATTGATTTTAAAGGGAGTCATCCATAATCCCAAAGATCAAGCTCTATTCGTTGTTGAATCCTCTAGAGCACAAGAAAAGGGGAAATCAAATAAGAAATATTCTGAATGGGGCTTGAGATATAAGAAGAAGAAATTTGAAAAGAATTTATGTCCGTATTGTGAAAATGGATACCATCTTGAAGAACAGTTTATGAGGAAGAAACTTGATAAAATGTCTGCTCTTCTCAAGCAACACAACATTTCTCCTCCAAGAGAAAAAAATCCTGATGAAGAAGCACTAACGAAACATGTCGAAAGGTTTCATGCTTTCAAAGAAACTCTCTCTCCATCCTCTACATACATTATAAATAATGGAGCCTCCAACCACATGTTTTCCTCCAAATAATCCTTCTCTACTCTTTCACTATCAAAGGTGCCTAATATTCACATGGGAGATGATTCCTAGATTCCATCAAAAAGAAAGGGGTTCAATCAAAGAAAAGCATGGTGAGTTCAAAAATGTCTTATATGCACCCTCCCTTGCTTCTAACCTGTTATCTATTTACCAGATGACACATATAGGCTCTCCTAAGAGGGTCACATTCGATTTCGAATCAGTTGAGATTACAAAAAAATCCACTGGAAAGTTTATAGAGAAAGGTATTGCAAATCACTCTACCAAAGCTTATTATTTTTCACATTTCTTTCCTATTTCTCCTCATATAGCTTTATTGTATCATGCTAACAATACTAGCAATATTTTGCATGAGACATTTGGCCATCTCAATTTCAAATTTCTAAAGGAGCTCCACAATGACAACATGGTTGAAGGTTTTCCCTCCGTCCAAACTTTCGATGGATTATGTGTTGGGTGCTTGGTAGGTAAGCATCCAGGATAGAGGTATGATGTTGGAAAGACTCATAGAGTTGTTTGTACACTTGATTTCAGACATAGTGATGTATATGGACCTATGCCCATAAATTCAACTAATGGTTGCAGGTATTTTTTGACCTCTATTTATGATTGTTCTAGGTACAGCTGGATCTACTTCCTGAAGCTAAAATAAGAAGTTTTTGAGGCTTTTAAAAGTTTTAAAGATATGGTTGAGAACAACTTCAATAAGAAGATCACGTCATGAAGATCCGATGGAGGGGGAGAATATGTCAAAAGAGATTTCTAGAATTTATGTGAATCGGAGGGGATTCGAATGGAACACTCATTTCCATACACACCATAGCAAAATGGTGTGGCTGAGAGGAAGAATGGATCACTGTAGGATATGGAAATATGCCTTATCCATGGAAAGCATCTACCTCCTTCCCTTTGGGATGAAACAGTAAAGTGTGCTTCTGATTTGTAGAATAGGGTTCCCCACAAGTGAGTGGTTGGGGTGACTCCATTCGAAGCACTGCATGGGTATAAGCCCAATGTCTCTCACCTGAGAGTTTTTGGTTCCAAAGCTTGAACCAAGATACGACTTGACAAGAGAAAGGCCTTCCAAGCCCAAAGTAGTGAATGCATTTTGTCAGGATATGAAAATGGTGCAAAATATTACAAACTGATGGAGGTTTCTACCAAAAGATGCTTCATTGAAAGAAGTGTCCAGTTCGAAGAAGATCAGATGCATGATCCTCCTCCAACAACACTGGAAGGTATAACCATTTTCCCTTCTATTTTTAATGATGATGATTTGCTACAGGTTTCATATTCAGATTAAGAATATCACATACAACATGATATTGTTATTGATATTGAATCTCAAGATATTATAGATCAAGATCCAGTACCCATTCCAAATTAGAAGCCTAAACTCAGATGGGATCAAAATCTTCTTGATGTAGCTGGAAGTGGTGCTAGAGTTCCAGAAGACAAAAGACGAACTAGGTCCCAGTATCAAAATGATCATGCTGCACTATCTCTCACATAATGGTGCAGCAAAGTTCTAGGTCGATGCTACTTGATGATGGAGAATTATCAGCTACATGGCCCACAGAAGCATAGATTTGATCATTCCCTACCTTCACCATCTGGCAGAACCAACCATAGTCATCAGTTTAGAAGTGCATTGAGAGGTCCACTGATGGACCATGCTGCTGCATAGAGCTACAATTTTTGCAGTAGTGTTTTTGCTCAAGTTATTTTTCTAAGGAGGAAACTTCTTTCTTCTAAATGTATCTTGCAGATTACTATTTTCCTACTTATTTATTTTGGGGGGAGGTTTCCCATGAGGTTTTACCCTATTTCCTAAGTTGTACTAAGTAACATTTTTTTATTATCTTCTATATTTTATTTGGGTGACCCATGGTCTTGTTACCAAGGCCCATAGTTATCCAAGTTAGAATTCAGGAGGGGTGTTAGGATTATTAAACCACCCTTGGTAAAATTTCTATTAGATTACTTATTGCCTAACTTAGGAACCTTAAATTAATTAAATGAGTCCACTAGTGAAATTGGGTCCACATTGCCAAATGGGGCCACATGTACCAATCATTGAAGTGTGGCGAACAATGGTAGAGGTTAAGTGCCACTTACTGCATGTGCATGCGTCAGTGGAGGTGCCTCCTAGACCAATCCCTACATTTTAGGAGCCACTGGGAGTCTCAAAACAAACCTACTTTAGTTAGTTGGAGTTAGCCCTAGTTAGCCATAGTTATCCTTCAGTTACCTTTAGGTGACTCACTATCAATTAGCCAACACATGACATGCATGGATAATGCATGCAAGTATGTAGAGGAGCACTTTTCTTCACCTACCACACCGAGTTGCACTGAGTTAACTAGTTGTTACTGTTTGTTAGAGTTATTGGTCATCAGAGAGTTGATTTGATGGACTTTGATATTGATTGGGAGAACTTGAATTAGACATTCAGTTAGATACAGTCTTATCCACTTGGAGAATTCAAATTCACTCCTCATGCATTTGAATTCTACTTATTTGTAATCTATTTTACACCGGATATTATCATGATGAATATATTGTAAATTCCTTAGCAATACTTGTTTGTTTCCTCTATGGTTTGTTTTTCTTAGTTTGTATGTTCATCCTCTATTCAATTGCTACAACATAATCAGAACCCTCTACTTGAATATCATATTGAATTAAAATTCTAACATGGTATCAAAGCCTTCTCAGGAAGGTTTCATGCTTATTTCTCCTCATTGAACATCAGAAGCACCTTGGTTTCCACATAAGTCCCCTATGAAAATTTGCTAGCTCTTGATTCTTTCAAAGCAGTGGAGAGGGAGTAACAGAACCTAAAAACATGTTCTTGTCTAGAGGAAAAGTATTATTCTAATAGTTCATATGTTTTATTGTTATTTGCAATGAAATTAACAGGTGCTACATAGCTTGTGTGAAGTCTTGCTGCCATACAACCGGATCAATTATGAGATCCCGTACTAATGAACCATAGATCCTCAAAACTTCCTGTTACCACCTAAATTGTACTTAGTGGTTTTTTATCAAGTGATCTTGGTGAACCGGACAAGGATAACTTGTTCGGACTTTAGAAGACCTTTGGAAATACTTATGGGAAGTGCTTGTTGTACTATATCACATGTTCATACCCCATGGAGGAATTGTAATAAATGTTATAGCATGATAGTGTCTATAATAGACTCGGTCTCTTAGACTTTATTTGTCAATCCGATCAGACCAAGCTGTTTTTTCCCTTGGTTATTATTGGTTGTTTAATAAACGACTGATATTTTCTGAGTTTTTCACTCCATACCTCCAAAGTTGGGATGGTCGGCTTGGCATTTAGGCATATTCAGGTTATTAGAGTCTATGTGTCAATGTATAAACATGCTATACATCATGTTCGAGTCATATGAACATGTCTAAGTCCCCCTAGGTCTTTTCAAAAAAAAAAAAATTAGTTTTTTCAGTGTTTTTTATTAAAAATTTAATTTTTCCAAAACTTAGGCTATTTTTTAATAGTTTAATTGCAAAAATAGATTTTGTAATAAAACTAGGCCAAATAATTAGGTTCAATCATGTAGGTGCTCATTTTCAAGCTAAGAGCACCATGTAAACCCATGGACCCACTATTTCCTAGTTTTCAGTGATTTTCCATCACTCAGGTCAGAAAGCCCCAAAAATCAATTCTTGATTATTTTAATTAATAAATTGATGAATAATGGAGCAAATCCAAAATCATAAATCAATGGATTCTCAACCAATTTGATTGAAATCAGTCAGATCTGAACCAGATTGACTAGATCTGACAAATCCTTGACTGAAGAAGGTGATCAAATCAGATCCAAGGTTGATATTTAGTTGTCTTTATGGGGAATTGTGCACTCTCTCTCTCCTCCACACGTGTGGACTCTCCTGGATGCTCTGTGGACTGATGTGTCAGTTTATGGGTTGATTTGTTAGCTCAATCAATCCCCCAGTTGACAAGTAGGCTCAGTTCAGCTTCAGATCTGCATTGATTGACTCTCCATCAACTGATTTGATCTGTCTCCTTGGGATTTGCGCCCCCCTGGGCTGGATGTCCTATTTTTTGTATAAATCCAAGCAAAGCAGCCTCTTCAAAGCTACTTAGAACTCAGATTGAGGTGCTGCTACTATTGTACTATTGTTATTGTCCATTTGAAATAAAGAGAAGCTTTGGAGGTAAGACGGTGTTGTGCCATTGTATGTGTGGATGATCATTACAACTTTTTACTGAGGTAACCTTTATCTATGTTCATAATTTCCTGATTGCTTGTGGATTCATTGCTAACATTGAGAATAAGCTTATTATAATCTTGATAGGGAAGGTGATTTTCAATAAGTTTATTGGCCATCTCTTTCCTTTGATGCATGTTTATAGATCTAGATTCAGCATGTTCTATAAGCTTATATGCATGTTATTCTGAATCTCTGTGTATGTACCAATCGGATCTCACAAGTATTTCGGCAAGTTTTTTTATTTCACCTAAGCTGCAGGTTCCTAGATTGGAGAGAATGTTGATCTAGTTTGCTTCTTCACTCTCTCCAAAACCTTCCAAAGGCATAGTCCCTTGACTTCCACCTGAAAACTCCACGGTCGATCTTCAAGGCTACCAACATTTCTCTCCTCCTCTTCCTCCTTCAAATTCAACTCTTTTACCTAGTTACTTTGTTCATAGATTTGATATTGTTTAGATCTATCATATTAAAGTAAATTTAACATAGATATATCTTCTCAAAGCCCATAATATAGATCTTTCTCTTAAAAGGTTTCATAAGCATTATAGATCTAGCTTTGGCGAAATCATCCTTTTTGCATGGAATTTTAAAGAGAATTTGTAGCTTCCATCCATTAGATTTTCTTTTTCTGTTATAAAATATCAATATAGCAATCGGTGCACTTCATATTGGCTGCCTAAAAGGCAACCCAATATCCCAAGGAAAGCTTGGTTTCCTTGGTTCCATTTTTACCTTTTTTAACTAGTTTTTACTTAGTTGTTTTTGGTTGAAAGTAAGCTGACCCAAAGGTACTTTCAGAGTGCTTTGGGGCATACTTCAGTGTAATAATATTTCTGGTTTTTAGCAGGTATAACAGAAAAAAGGAGGAGCTGCTTCTCAAAAGTGACTTTTGGGCCTTCTGAATCCCCTAGGGGTGTCCCCTTTTGACTTAAATATTTAATTTTTGAACTTTGTAAGCTCTTGGTTTCATTCTGTATAAGAATTAAGAGGAATCATATAATTTTTCTGATATTGTAACCACTAGTAGTAAAAATAATTTTGAATAGGATCTTTCGAGCCCATTCCCCATCCCCCTTGGGGGATTTGCGTCCGTGTCATTTTTTACTTTTCGTTCATCTTTTTTCAATCTAGCATAGTATTAATATGTAGGGTAGTATAGTTTGATTCAAAATAAATTCCATATTCCATTTCTATTGGTTTCAAAGTAACTTTAATACTTACCCCACAAGTCTCCTTTTGAGCCGAAAGGTGGAGAAAGGTTCTTAGTAGTCTAATTAGAAAATTGTGGTTTGCTTATCTTTTTATGTTTCATTTGCTATCATCATTTGTTTGAATAACCATAATAAAATCAACCCCTCCTTGATTCCTCGATTGAGGTCCATTTGGACCAAAAGAGGTTCCTGGAGGGTTCTCTTTTTAACAAGAACATCCATCTCAAAATTTACTAAAATTGACAAGAATGCGGTGTGTATGCTTTGTAATTGGCTGCGGTTCATCCAATTAGTCAAGCTGTATCAAAATAATTTGAGTGACTAGTATAATTAGGATTCACTCTCCCAAATTGACAAACCATCAGGTCAAAATCCAACAACTAGATCAAACCATTATGGTGGAAAAATACCCAAAGGAAGCGGAAACTTCTTAAAAGTGACCTCGGGGCGCCAATCTCGGTCACACCCTAATGGGTGCATTATGAACAATAGCCCCAGAGACTCCATTCATCCCACATATTCCTTGCGGGTAGCCATGAAGGTTTAGTTTTGGACATACTCTAAGTACTCTCGGGTATATCTGGAGTCCACCCCCTCGCCTAATTTTAATCAACTCATATTTCATATTAACTTAAAATGTACCAAGAGGCAATTGCAAAACATTCACTCCAAGCACATGCAAGTACATTGATTTTATTTTGACTCCATTTTAAGGAACTGGTTATTTTCTTGCTATATATATATATATATATATATATATATATATATATTGTGTCTCACCATTGTGCTTTCGTGCGTTCATTTTGTATCTTGTCATCTATGGTTTTCTTTTTGTTAAATTTCAAACTCCTAAGTAATTCATTCAGTTTAACATCGCCATACTAAGTAATTAGCCTTAGTAACTTAATAGGGTCTACCCCCCTTGGATTTGTTAGGAGTTGAGCTTAAACAAAGGACTCAATAACAACGTGATAGCCTTGACTCTAGACTTGCCCCCAAGGACACACCGAGTGGCTTGAACATTTTGCCACGTGACCCAGGTGTGTGCAAGGAAGCAACACTTTTTGGCGCCGTTGCTAGGGATAAATCTTTTTATTCCTAAGTACGACTTAGCTTATCTTTTTTCTAAACAACTAAAAAGATAAAAACTTTTGATTGATCTAGTCTTTAAAAAACGTCAAAATTAAAACTCGATCCATCTGGCGACTCCACTGTCTAACATCCCTTCAAGAATTTCTACTCGAAGAAACCACCAACAATTATTCAATCCTCTCCCTGATCCCAAAAGGTTTATTAGGGAAAGATTGAATAAGAAGACTACTCGTAGAAACCTTGAAAATTTAGGAGACCGATCCCTCTTAGATATCCACCACATATTTGTAGAGAGTCATACCTTCCAATCTCAAGAAATGATGGAATTTTTCAAACCCCTTGACTTTTCTCAGATAGCAGGTAGTCCTCATGACATTCCGAATGATTCTATCAAGAAGCTCCCCATATTCGAGGGAAATAATGACATCACTGCCAAGTCTCACATCCAAAAGTTTGATAAGCACCTAGTCAGTTACTGCAATGATGCTGCCTCTAACCATGAAGATGTCAAAATGAAGCTCTTTGCTTTAACCTTAGAGGATGATGTTGCAAAATGGTACTCTGACCTTGGTGATGATTCATATAAAACTCTTAATGAATTCCTAGAGGGTTTTAAGAAGAAATGGGGGGAAAAGAAAAAACCAAGACATCTACTTGCTGCCCTCCATAACATAAAGAAGATGGAGAATGAAACCATTGATGAATTTAATACTAAGTTCAAGCGTGTGGTTTAGGACCTCCCTAGATAAATCAATCCAAGGGATTCCTCCATCCTCATATCTTACATCAAAGCTTTCACTGGTGATTTGAGGAACCAGTTAAGGGACAAAGAGCCGGCTGATCTAAAAACTGCTCAGAAATTGGCCGAGAAAATAGAAAAGAATATGCCGTCTTCAGGCAAATCCAACATTCCAGGTTACACTAGGGGAAACACTTCATACAACAAAGAGAAGGGAAAAGTCGTTGAATTAGAGGAAAAGGAAACATCTAAAGACCCCATGGAAAAGGTAACTAGCATGATAGAAAAATTGGTTACTAGTCAGAACTAAATCATGGCAAATCAATATGTACAATTGAATAATATTCAGAACAGAATAATCACAATGGAAAGAAACAATGGACCTAGGAACTTTCAACCTAGACAGAATCAGGTGTATCAAAAGAAAGCTCCTCAACAAGAACCTAGGATTCCAAGCTAGATAGACTCAACTAACCTGTTAGAAGAAGTCATTCCATGGTGTAGACCTTGTGATCAATTCCACCAAGAAAGCACTTTCTATATAGCAAACCAAGTTATAGAACATGGAATGGCCTAGGTTAGTAATCAAAAAACAACATCAGGTGAGTCTGATCATGTGTACATGGTAGGCCGAACCTATCCTTTATCAAACCAGCATTGGCAACAGGCCACAAATCACAGTTACGAGAAGTATCTCCTTTCCAACTTTTATGGTGTAATGCCTTCTCCGTAAGCAATTAAGGAAATGAAGGAGGCTAGATTCAAGGGAGCAGTGTATCAAAGAAGAGAGAAGCCCACGAGAAGCCATCACCATCTAAACAGTACAAGCCAAAGGTAACCGCTCCTCCCCTCCCAGATCCTTCTATTGTCCCTGAATCAAATATTGATATGGGAGAATGGATAAGTAGTGCTAAGATTCATGTTTATGCAACTGATGTCCTTAAAATTCCTGGTCAAAAAGAAAATTTGTTGAAATCCTTGGAGGATAGTCAAATTAAAGCTCATAATATTGTCAAAGAGGATCCTCTTCCTAATAACAATGCTTTATTTGAAGCTGAACATATTCAACCTATCGAGATGCCTATAGTCCTCAACAGTGTTGATCCGAGAAGAGAAGACCACCCACCTTTTTATGTCTCTCTTTTAGTTGATAACCTTGTCCTTCATAAATGCATGTTAGATTCAGGTGCTTCATCAAATGTCATGACAAGAAAAGTAATGGAACAGCTAAATCTAAGGGTCACCCGACCCTACCACAATCGTTTTGCCATGGATGCAAGAGAAGTTGAAGTGGTAGAGATAATCTTAAATTTACAGGCTAAGTTGGCTAAGTATCCTTATATTGACATGTCGATGGATGTGGTGGTGATAGATGTTCCAGATAATTTGGGTATGTTGCTATCCAGAAAATGGGTCGTAACTCTTGCTGGGCACATTCAAATGGATTGGACATATGCTACTATACCTGCATCAGAGAACACTAGGGTGATTCTCCATGGAGAGAAGCTAAGGAAATGACATGTAGAAAACCCTAAGAAGCCCAGAAATGAATTTGTTCATTTCACTGATATCTTTGGAAACTATGGCATTTTCTCAAATTTCATGGCCCCTATTAAGGAAAACTTTAAAAATGAAAAGATCAAAGAAGTTTGGAAAATGTACTTTGATGGGGCTTATTCCAAAACTGGAAAAGGTGTAGGCATCGTGATCATCTCTGCTTCAGATAAAATCTACAACTTTGCGTTCAGGTTAGAGTTTGAAGCATCAAACAATGTAGCCAAGTATGAGGCATTGCTCCTAGGGTTAGAAACTGCTAAAGATATGGGGATAAAGATGTTGAACATAAAAGGTGATTTAGATTTAGTTGTCCTCCATATTAAGAATCAGTATCAATGCAAAAATGACAAACTAAGAAAGTATATAAATGCCACATGGGACACTATGGAATGGTTTTATGCACTTAACATTCAAAAGATCCATAGGGAAATGAATGGGTTAGCAAATAAATTAGCAATAGCATCATCCACCCTCCAGCCATCAGATGAAATGATTAGTGGGAATGGAAAGAGGGAAATTAATTTAAGACCTTCAATTCTAGATAATATATATCGTTGGCAAGTGTTCAAAGATGATGAAAAACTCTTGAGATTCATCCATAATCTACAAGAGTTTGAAGGTTGCAAGATCAGTTATCAACAGTAGGGTAAAGAGTATCAGGAGTGCGAGGATAATGTAATGAATCACATCCCGAGTAGCCTTATAGATTTTGATAATCTTTTCGATCGACAGGATCATCATAGAAAACAAAAGGAAGAAATAAAAAATGGGAATTATATGGAAATAAATATAGGAACTGACAAGGATCCCAAGTTAATAAAAATTGGAAAGGGTACTTCGGAAAAGAAAAGGAACAATTTGATAAACTTAATCAAAGAGTATAGAGATGTGTTCGCCTTTAGTTATGATGAGCTTAAATCCTATCAGGAGGATGTGTTTCAACACACTATTCCCCTCACAGAAGAAGCTAAGGAGGTCAAACCTTTCCAACAAAAATGTAGGCGAATAAATCCTAAGTTGGCCCCCATTGTGCAAAAGGAACTTCAGAAGATGTTAGTAGCAGGGATCATAGCACCTACAAGACATTCATCATGGTGCTCCAACTTAGTTGTTGTTAGAAAGAAGAATGGGTCAATTAGAATATGTATAGATTTTAGAAATCTAAATACATCATGCCTCAAAGATAATCACCCATTACCCAACATAGAAACATTGCTTCAAAGAGTTACAGGATCAGGAATAATGTCCATGTTGGATGGCTTTTTCAGTTATAACCAGGTGTTGGTAAATAAGGAGGATCAACATAAGACTACATTCACCACACCTTGGGGTACCTATAAATTTCTAAGAATGCCTTTTGGCTTATTGAATGCTGGTGCCACCTTCCAAAGAGCCATGGATTTTGCCTTCAAAGAACTTATAGGCAAAATAATTGAAATATATCAAGATGACTTAATTGTTTTTTCAAAGGAAATATCTGACCACATAAGTCATCTTAGGCAGGCTTTTATAATATGTCGGAAATATGGTATTTCCTTCAACCCCACCAAGTCAATATTTGGATTTGATGAAGGCAAGTTTTTGGGACACATTATTTCTAAGGATGGTGTCAAGGTTGATCCTGAGAGAGTTGAAGCCATTAAGAAAGTCCCCTTGCCTCAGAATCTAAAGGCTCTCCAGTATTTTAATGGTCAGATCAATTTCATAAGAAGATTCATCCCAAATTTAGTAGAACTAATGAAACCTCTATAAACGTTATTAAAGAAAGATGTTAAGTTTGAGTGGATGGATGAAGGAAAATTTGCATTCAAGTCTATCAAAGATGCCATATCCATGTCCCCGGTCTTGATTAGTCCAGATTATTCCAAAGAATTCCAGATATTTTCCTTTGCCTCAGAAGACACCATTGCCAGTGTTTTTCTTTAAAAGAATAAGGAGGGACAAGAGAAACCTATAGCCTTTATGAGTAGAGCCTTACAAAATTCAGAGTTGAAGTATACCACGATGGAGAAACAGGCCTACGCTTTTGTCAAGTCCCTTAAATGTTTAATAACTTATATAGGTTACTCCAAAATCATTGGATATGTACCCCATGCAGCTGTCAAGGATATCATGTCTCGACAGGACTGTCTAGGAATCAGGGGTAAGTGGGTTTCAAAGATTCAAGAATATGATTTGGAGATAAAACCTACTAAGTTAATTAAGGGACAAGGTCTTGCAAAGATGTTGACCCAAGGAAATGAAAAGGCCTTAGGAATAATCTACCAGAATAGTGATTCAGAACAAAGTGTATCAGATGAGCTTCAGAGATTAGAGCAGCACCGTTGGTACACCGACATCATATTTTTCCTCTACAACCTTACATGCCCCAATCACTTACTTGGCCATAAAAGAAGAGCATTAAGTTTTAAAGCAACTAATTATTGTTTGACAAAAGATGGTTTGGGTTGGATAAACCCCAATGGTTTAATACTTAGATGTGTCGATGAACCTGAGGCCAAGAAACTCATGGTTGAGTTCCATTCAGGATTTTGTGGTGGACATTTTGTAGAAAAAACAACCACCCACAAAATCCTTAGAGCAGGCTACTATTGGCCAAACCTATTTTCAGATGTGCACAAGGTTGTTAGAGTTTGCCCCCAGTGTTAGTTATTCACTGAAAAGTAACAAATGAAAGCCTTTCCTTTAAATCCAATAGTACTACAAGCCCCTTTCCAGTAGTGGAGGCTTGATTTCATCGGTAAGTTCAAAGATAACTCGAGCAATGGTTATTCTTGGATTCTTACCACCATTGATTATTTTACCAAGTGGGTAGAGGCGATGCCCACCAAGAAGGCAATCGATGCTATAGTCATGGATTTCTTAGAAGATAAGATTATCACAAGATTCAGTGTGCCAGCTAGAATCATCACGGATAATGGCCCATACTTTGTTTCCTCCGAGATGTCATCTTTCTATTTCAAGTACAGCATTGTCCTATCCCACTTATCCAATTACTATCCCCAAGGAAATGGTCTAGCTAAATCAAGTAACAAGAACTTAATGACCATAATCAAAAAAATTGTGGGGGACAATAAGAAGGCTTGAGATAGTAATATCAAATTAGCATTATGGGCCTACAGAATCACCAAGAAAAGTTCAACCAGGAGGAGCCCTTTCGAACTAGTATATGGCCTTGATGTCACCTTACTAGTCCATTTAAAGCTTCCATTTTATCAGCTTCTCTAGAATTTCAGCTCAGATCAAGAGGCGATTCAGAACAGAATAAACCAGTTGATCGAAATAGATGAGAGTAGAATAAACTCTCTTGACCAGAGTATCAGAAATTCAGACAAGGTCAAGAGAATCTTTGATAAGTCTACCCAACCAGGATCCTTCCAAGTAGGTGACACAGTTTTGCGTTGGGACAAACGATGGGAGAAACTTGGGAAACATGGAAAGCTCGACAACTTATGGTTGGGACTGTACATCATCAATGGGATAGCAGGAATGAACTCCTTCTATCTAAATGACCTAGAAGGAGAAAGGTTGAGCCTACCAATGAATGGTTTCCTCCTCAAGTTGTTTTTCGTCGAGACAATTTGATGCCTTTATTGGCATCAGTGGTTTGAGGGCCAATTTCTAAACCTTGCCATGCATGTATTTGTAAATTTTATATATCATATTGTTGTATCATAGATATTGTTGTATTATAGTTATTTTGTACCATGTTTGAAAATTTTTCTTTGTATATTAGTTTTGTAAAATATTCCTTTTTACACATCATAGACTAATTATGTACATTAGTTTGCTTTTATAGTTAATTTTTTCTTATGTATACATGTTACAAACAAACTCTAATTGCTATGCAAGACCCAGAGATTCTAGATTTATCACATTCTCTCTTTTGAATAGAAGATCAGTCAAAGAATGTGTCCCTAGATGGAGCCAGAATGTTACCACCTAAGTTGTACTTAGTGGTTTTTTATCAAGTGAGCCTGGTGAACCAGACAAGGATAACTTGTTCGGACTTCAGAAGACCTTTGAAGGTACTTCTCGGAAGTGCTTGTTGTACTATATCACATGTTCATACCCCATGGGGGAATTGTAATAAATGTTCTAGCATGATAGTGTATGTAAAAGACCCGGTCTCTTAGACTTTATTTGTCAATCTAATCAGCCTAGGGTGTTTTTTCCCTTGGTTATTATTGGTTGTTGAATAAATGACTGATAATTTCTGAGTTTTTTACTCCATACCTCCAAAGTTGGGATGATCGGCTTGGCATTTAGACCTATTGATGTTATTAGAGTCTATGTGTCAATGTATAAACATGCTAAACATCATGGTCGAATCATATGAACATGTCTAAGTCCCCCTAGGTTTTTTCAATTTTTCATTTTTTTAGTTTTTTCAGTGTTTTTTATTAAAAGTTTAATTTTTCCAAAACTTAGGCTATTTTTTAATAGTTTAATTGGAAAAATTGATTTTGTAATAAAAGTGGGTCAAATAATCAGTTTCAGTCATGTAGGTGCTCATTTCCAAGCCAAGAGCACCATGTAAACCCATGGACCCACTATTTCCTAGTTTTGAGTGATTTTCCATCACTCATGTCAGAAAGCCCCAAAAATCAATTATTGATTATTTTAATTAATAAATTGATGAATAATGGAGCAAATCCAAAATCATAAATCAGTGGATTCTCAGCCAATTTGATTGAAATTAGTAAAATCTGAACCAAATTGACTGGATCTGACAAATCCTTGACTGAAGGAGGTGATCAAATCAGATCCAGAGTTGATCTATAGCTGTATTTATGGGGAATTGCACCCTATCGCTCTCCTCCACATGTGTGGACTCTCCTGGATGCTCTGTGGACTGATGTGTCAGTTTATGGGTTGATGTGTCAGCTCAATCAAGCCCCCGGTTAACAAGTAGGCTCAGTTCAACTTCAGATCTGCATTGAATGGCTCTCCATCACCTGATTTGATCTATCTCTTTGTGATTTGCACCCCCCTGGACTGGTGGTCCTGTTTTTTGTATAAATCTAAGCACAAACAACCTCTTCCAAGCTAGTTAGAACTGGGATTAAGGTGCTACTGCTATTGTACTGTTGTTATTGTTCATTTGAAATATAGAGAATCTTTGAAGGAAATATGGTGTTGTGCCATTGTATGTGTGGATGATCATTGCCATTTTTTACTGAGGTAACCTGTATCTGTGTTCATAATTTGCTGATTGCTTGTGGATTCATTGCAAATATTGATAATAAGATTATTATAATCTTGATAGGAAAGGTTCTTTTCAATAAGTTTATTAGACATCTCTTTCTTTTGATGCATGTTTAGAGATCTAGATTCAGCATGTTCTATAAGCTTATATGCATGTTATTCTGAATCTCTGTGTATGTACTAATCAGATCTCACAAGTATTTCGGCAAGCTTTTTTATTTCAATTGAGCTGTGAGGTTCCTAGATTGGAGAGGATTCTGATCTAGTTTGCTTCTTCACTCTCTCCAAAACCTTCCAAAGGCATAGTCCCTCAACATTCCACCTGAAAGCTCCATGGTGGATCTTCAAGGCTACCAGCATTTCTCTCCTCCTCTTCCTCCTTCAAAATCAACTTTTTTACTCGGTTAATTTGTTCATAGATTTGATATTGTTTAGATCTATCATATTAAAGTAAATTTAACATATATCTATCTTCTTAAAGCCCATAATCTAGATCTTTCTCTTAGAAGGTTTCATAAGCATTCTAGATCTAGCTTTAGGGAAATCGTCCTTTTTGCATGGAATTTTAAAGAGAATTTGTAGCTTGCATGCATTAGATTTATATTTTTTGTTATGAAATATAAATATAGCAATCATTTCACATCATATTGGCTTCCTAAAAGGCAATCCAAGATCCCAAGGAAAGCTTGCTTTCCTTGGTTCCCTTTTTACCGTTTTAAACTAGTTTTTACTTAGTTTTTTTGGTTAAAAGTAAGCTGACCCAAAGGTACTTTTAGAGTAAATTGAGTAATAATTCAGTCAAATAAGATTTCTTTTTTTATTAGGTATAATAGAAAAAAGGAGGAGCTGCTGCTTGAAAGTGACTTTTGGGCCTTCTGAATCCCCCCAGGGGTCTCCCCTTTTGATTGAAATCTTTGGTTTTTGCATGTTGTAAGCTCTTGGTTTCATTCTATATAGGAATTAAGAGGAATCATATCAATTTTTTGATATTGTAACCACTGGTAATAAAAATAATTTTGAAAAGGCTCTTTTGATCCCATTCCCCATCCCTCCTGGGGGGATTTGCGTCCGTGTCATTTTTTACTTTTCGTTCATTGTTTTTCAATCTAGTGTAGTATTAATATACAGGGTAGTATAATTTGATTTAAAATCAACTCCATATTCCATTTCTATTGGTTTCAAAGTAACTTTAATACTTACCGCACGAGTCTTCTTTTGAGCCGAAAGGTGAAGAAAGGTTCGTGGTAGTCTAATTAGAAAATTGTGGTTTGATTATTTTTTTATGTTTTGTTTGCTATAATCATTTGTTTCAGTAACCATAATAAAATCAACCCCTTCTTGATTCCCCGATTGAGGTCCACTTGGACCGAAAGAGGTTCCTGGAGGGTTTTCTTTTTAACAAGAACATTCATCTCAAAATTTACTAAAATTGACAAGACTCCAGTGTGTATGCTCTACACTTGGATATGGTTCATCCAATGTTTTAAGGTGTATCAAAAGCATTTGAGTGACTAGTATAATTAGGATTCACTCTCCCAAATTGACAAACCATCAGATGAAAATCCAACACCTGGATCAAACAATTACGGTGGCAAAATACCTAAAGGAAGCGGGAACTTCTAAAAAGTGACATCGGGGCACCGATCTCTGTCACACCGTAATGGATGTATTATGAACAATAGCCCCAGAGACTCCATTCAGCCCACATATTCCTTGCAGTTAGCTGTGAAGGTTTAGTTTTGGACATACTCCAAGTACTCTCGGGTATATCTGGAGTCCACCCCCTCACCTTATTTTAATCAACTCATATTTCATATTAACTTAAAACATACCAAGAGGCAATTGCAAAACATTCACTCCAAGCACATGCAAGTACATTGATTTTATTTTGACTCCATTTTAAGGCACTGGTTATTTTCTTGCTATATATATATATTGTGTCTCAGCATTCTGCTTTCGTGCGCTCATTTTGTATCTTGTCATCTATAGTTGTTTTTGGTTAAATTTCAAACTCCTAAGTAATTGATTCAGTTTAACATCACCATACTAAGTAATTAGCATTAGTAACTTAATACGATCTACCCCCCTTGGCTTCATTAGGAGTTGAGCCTAAATGGAGGAGTCAAGAACAAGGTGACAGCCTTGACTCGAGACTTTCCCCCAATGACACAATGAGTGGCTTGAGGATTTCTGCCACCTGACACAGGTGTGTGAAAGGTGACAACACTTCCAGTTTCCTTAATTAGAGGGTTTATATCCATATGGCCTTACGCAAGCATGGCTACCACTATATCATACATGGATGGAAGGTTGAACCTCATCAGCCAGTCGAGCGAAACAAGTTTCTGAATCGTTGCGATGAAGCATTTAGGTAATTATGTACTTATATTTCCATATATATCCTCTTCCATCTGGAAGGATTGAGGAATCCCAGAGAATCCTGGGAGAAGCTTGATACCTTGTTTAACAAACAAGATGATCTTCAGGGACACATTCTAGAGAACAAGGTGGTATCTTTACATCCCACCAGTTTCGAGACTATTGATCAATTCTTCTCCAAATTCAAGTCTCTAGTTATCCAATGCATACAGTGTGGGATAGAGCGAAAGGATGAGCATAATTTCCTTTCCATACTCGGTAAACTAGGCCGTGAGTACTCTAT
This sequence comes from Pseudotsuga menziesii, assembly GCA_001517045.1. NCBI lineage: Eukaryota > Viridiplantae > Streptophyta > Pinopsida > Pinales > Pinaceae > Pseudotsuga > Pseudotsuga menziesii. The sequence goes on from LPNX010130778.1 coordinate 272,709, forward strand.
ATATGTCTCTATGTTTCATTCCAAGCAAGAAATCTTTCTTGGTTGGAAACTACGTTCTCTAGATTCATTCTCCAATTCCTTAATAAAAGAACAAGACAAATTGATTCTAATGGGAGTCATCCATACTTCCAAATATCAACCTCTATTGATTGCTGACTCCTCCAAAGTGCAAGAAAAGGGGAAATCAAAGAAGAAGGAGCTAAAGACAGCTGATTCGAAGCCTAAATCAAATCAGCAATCTTCCCAATAGGGCTTCAGCTCTAAGAAGAAGAAATTTGAAAAGAAGTTATGTTCGTATTGTTAAAATGGATACCATCTTGAAGAACATTGTATGAGTAAGAAACATAATGAGATGTCCTCTCTTCTCAAGAAGCACAACATTGGTCCTCCAAGAGAAAATAAGCCTGATGAAGAAACAGTGACAGAAGATGCCGAAAGCTATCATGCTTTGAAAGAAACTCTTTGTCCATCATCTACATACAATATAGATTTTGGAGCCTCCAACCACATGGTTTTCTTCAAAGAATCCTTCTCTACTCTTTCACTATCAAAGGGGCCTAATATTCACATGGGAGATGATTCATAGATTCCAAAAAAAGGAAGGGGCTCAATCATAGTGAAGCATGGTGAGTTCAAAAATGTCTTATATGTGCCCTCCCTTGCCACTAATCCATTATCTATTTACCAGATGACACATACAAGCTCTCCTAAGAGGGTCACATTCAATTTAGACTCAGTTTAGATTATAGAAAAAGCGACTAGAAAGCTTGTTGAGAAAGGTATTCCAAATCGCTCTACCAAAGCTTATGAGTTTTCAGATTTATTTCATGTTTCTCCTCCTACGGATTTATTGTCTCATGCTAACAACACCATCAAGATTTGGAATGCAATATTTGGCCATCTCAATTTCAAATATATGAAGCAGCTCCACAATGATAACATGGTTGAAGGTTTTCCCTCCATCTAAACTTTCGATGGAGTATGCACTGGGTGCTTGGTAGGTAGGAATCTAGAAAAGAAGTATGATTTTGGGAAGGCTCATAGATTTGTTTCTACGCTTGATTTGATACACAGTGATGTAGTTGGACCTATGCCCAAAAATTCAATTAATGGTTGTAGGTATTTTAGGAATTTTATTGATTATTGTTCTAAGTGCTACCGGATATACTTCCTGAAGCTAAAATCGGAAGTTTTTGAGACTTTTAAAATTTTTAAATCTATGGTTGAGAACAGCTTCAATAATAAGATCAAGTCAATAAGATCCGATGGAGGAGGAGAATATGTCAAAAGAGATTTCCAGAATTTCTGTGAATCAGAAGGGATTCGAATGGAACAGTTAGTTATGTACACACCACAGAAAAATGGTGTGGCTAAGAGGAATAACACATCACTAAAGGAGATGGAAACATGCCTTCTCCATGGAAAGCATCTGCGTCCTTCTCTTTGGGCTGAAGCAGTAAAGTGTTCTTCGTATTTCCAGAATATGGTGCCCCACAAGTTAGTGGTTGGGGAGACTCCATTCGAAGAACTGCATGGTTATAAGCCTAATGTCTCTCACCTGAGAGTTTTGGGTTCCAAAACTTGGGCCAGGATACCACTTGAAAAGAGAAAGGCCTTCCAAGCCTAAAGTAGTGAATGCATTTTGCTGGGATATGCAGATGATGAAAAATATTACAAACTGATGGAGGTTGCTACCAGAATATGCTTCATTGAAAGAAGTGTCCAGTTCAAATAAGATTAGTTGCATGATACTCCTCCAGCAGCACACGAATGTATAACCATTTCTCCTCCTATTTTTAATGTTGATGATGTGCTACAAATTTCAGATTGATATGAAGAAGATCACATACAGCATGATCCTATTATTGAGAATGAATCTCATGAGATTCTAGATTCATATCCATTGCCCATTCCAAATCAGAAGTTTAAACCCAGATGGGCTCAAAATCTTCTTGATGCAGGTGGAAGTGGTGCTGCAGTTCCAAAAGACAAAAGAAGAACTAGGTCCCAGTATCAGAATGAGCATGTTGCACTATCTCTCAAAGAATGGTGCAGAAAATTTTGTAAGGACCCTGCAGCAAACAAGTAATCAAAACACACGATATAGCAACAGAACTCAAAAACACTTTTATATTAATCACAAGCCACTTCGAGGGGGCAACCTCCTTTGAGCAAGCTCAATACAAAATAACTTCACAGTGCCTTCCTTGGACTCAACACACACTTATATACTAAAAATAGGCGCCAATACCATGGGTCAAAACCATGGGCCAATATAAACTATGGGCATCAATACTATGGGTCAAAACCATGGGCCAATATAAAATATGGATCAACAAATACTACAGGCAGCTTACAAAGCATATGCGCCTCACAACAATAACACAAGCCATTGAATTAAGACAGCTTAGATGTGGAAATTGTCACTGAATCTGAAGGAGTGGTTCCCACGTAGCATCCTAGGGCTGCATTCCGTGCCATTGAATTAAGACCTCTGTGATAGAGCGAGAGAGAAGCTGACGAGTGCGCTTATTGAGGACAGCCTCCGGCTCCAAAAACATGGATCCTTCATTATCCAGTTCTGGTAAAATAGTTTGGCCTTGGATGTTGGTGCCAAGAACTTTCTTCAGACAAGAGACATGAAAGACTGGATGAATGCGGGAAGAAGGCGGAAGTTCCAATTTATAAGCAACAGACCCAATCTTCTGAAGAATCCTATATGGCCCATAGAACTTTGGAGCGAGCTTATGACGGACTTTGAGTTTTAGTGAGGATTGCTTGTAACGCTGGAGACAAAGAAAAACCATATCACCAACTTCAAAAGTGTGCTCAGAACAGTGCTGATCAGCTTGTTGCTTCATGCGATTTCTTGCCATGTGAAGGTTTTCGCGTAAAATGCGAAGAACCTCATCGCGGATTCGAAGGACCGCGTCAACTGCCTGAACTGGAGAACTGCTGGGGGTGTAAGGAAGAAGAAATGGCGGTGCCTGACCATAAACTGCTTCATATGGAGTCATTTTAGAGGCAGTGTGGTAAGAGGTATTGTACCACCATTCAGCGAGAGGGAGCCACTTTGCCCACTGATGTTGTTGCTCAGAGGAGAAGCAACGAAGATAAGTTTCCAAGCATTTATTAATAATTTCAGTCTCACCTTCCGTTTGGGGGTGATAACCGGAACTCATCTTCAGTGTGGTGACAGTGTGGTGAAAGAGTTCTGTCCAAAAATGACTGGTGAAAGTCACATCACGATCCAAGACAATGGAAGAAGGCATTCCATGAAGACGAAATATCTGGTCCAGAAAAATTTGAGCAACGGAAGAGGCTGTATAGGGATGGCTGAGAGCACAAAAATGACTATATTTGGAGAGGCGATCAACCACAACCAAAATCATAGTATTCCCCCCAGATTTAGGGAGCCCTTCAATGAAATCCATAGAAATATCGGTCCATATCCGGGTAGGTATGGGAAAGGGCTCGAGCAATCCCAGAAGGGGTGTTGTTTCACCCTTATTGCGCTGGCAGGTATCACATTTAGCCACCATCTGTTGAATTGTCCTTTTCATGCCCTACCAAAAGAAGTTGCGTCATGCTCGTTCATATGTTTTAAGAAAACCAGAGTGCCCCACTGATGGAGAAGCATGGAGTTCATAGAAGATAGCTTGTTGAAGAGCTGTGTTCTGGGGAAGCACCAGACGACCCTTGTATCTCAGTGAAGCACCATCCCAAGAGTAATGTGGGATAGCAGAAGGGTTGTTTTCCAAGTGTTGGATGATGTGAGATAATGAAGATTCATTGACATAACCCTGTTGAACCGATTGGAACCAACTTGGAACAAGCATAGAAATAGCGGAAAGAGAACCTTGGTCATCAAATGTGCGAGAAAGGGAATCCGCCACAATATTGTTCGTACCCTTCTTATAAGTGATCTCATAGTCATAACCCATGAGTTTGCTAACCCATTTCTGTTGTGCTGGGGAGGATACACGCTATTCTAGGAAATATTTCAGACTCTGGTGATCAGTCTTGATGCAGAAATGATTCCCTAAGAGGTAGGGTCGCCACTTTTGTACTGCATGCAAAATAGCCATCATTTCCTTCTCATATGTAGAGGTAGCTAAATTATTAATGGAAAGGGTTTTGCTAGTGAATGCAATGGGGTGTTCATATTGAAGGAGAATAGCACCAAGTCCATTGCCGCAAGCACCACTCTCAATAGTGAAGGGCTTGGAAAAATCAGGCATAGCTAGAACATGTATAGTACACATAGCTTGTTTCAGCTTGTCAAATGCACACTCAGTAACATGTGTCCATGTAAAAGCATCCTTTTTCAACAGAGCAGTTAATGGAGCTGCAAGCTTCCCATAATCCTTGACAAACTTGCGGTAGTAGCCAGTCAACCCCAAAAAACCACGAAGGCTCTTGAGTGTCTTAGGAGGCGGCCAATTGTTCATGGCAGCGATTTTGGCAGGATCCACACGAACCCCTTGTGTTGAGATAATGTGCCCGAGATACTCAACTTCCTTTTGGCCAAAAACACATTTAGACTTTTTGGCATGGAGATGATGGTCAGAGAAAAGTTGCATTACAAGAGCCAGATGCTGGAGATGTTCAGCCCATGTTTTACTGTAGATGAGGATATCATCAAAAAATACCAGAATGAATTTCCGCAAATAAGGTCGGAAGATTTGATTCATCAAGTCCTGGAATGTGGAAGGAGCATTAGTGAGACCAAAGGGCATGACCAAAAACTCATAGTGGCCATCATGTGTGCGAAAAGCTGTTTTAGGGATATCATCCTCATGAACCCGAATTTGATGATACCCAGAGCGAAGATCCAACTTGGAGAAAAATTGAGCACCATGAAGCTCATCAAGAAGCTCATCAACAACAGGAATTGGAAACTTATCCTTGATGGTGAGGTGATTAAGTGCTCGGAAGTCAATGAAGAGGCGCCATGACCCATTTTTTTTGCGGACAGGAAGAAGTGGTGAAGAAAAGGAACTTGTGCTTGGGCGAATAATACCTTGCTTTAGTAAGTCCCTAACGAGGAGTTCAATCTCTGTTTTTTGGTGAAATGGGTAGGGATAGGGCCTGATGTTGGGAGGAATGTTGCCAGGAAGGAGCTGATTACGATGGTCCTCTAGTCATGAAGGTGGAAGTCCCACTGGTTCAGCAAAAACACCGGTATATCGATCCATAATTTGTTGGAGATACAAAGGAGTAGTGGGGGCCGCTGATGGTTGCATTTGAATGGAATGGAGCTGAGCGATGACACCATGGGAACTATTCTTAAGGAGTTTTTCCATGCGATGTGAACTGATGAGGCTGAGAGACCCTAGTTGTAAGCCTTTCAATGTGTGCTTGTGTCCATCGGGGGAGAACTGCATCCAAAGTTCAGAAAAATCCCATAATATGGGGCCAAGTGTGTGCAGCCATTAAGCACCCAAAACCACATCACATTCACCTAAGGTCAAGGAAAACATGTCAGAGTGGAGGTTATAATCTCCCATAGAGATACGCACATTACGACACTTCCCTTTGCAAGGTAAGGTGCCCCCATTGGTAACCATGACTTCAAAGTTGGAGCAAGGATGGATAAAACAATCAGCTTGTTTGGCGATCTGAGGGTCAATGAAATTATGAGTGCTGCCAGAATCAATGAGTATTGTAAGAGGAACATTCTTGAAGTAACTGCGTACCCGCATTGTTTGGGGGGCAGTGACTCCAGCTAAAGCATGGAGGGATATCTCGGGCTGGTCGTCCTGAGATGGAGGGTCAGTAGGCGTCTCCTGAGTGTCAACCGGAGCATCCATTACATTGGAAACTTCTTCACCAATTTCAGAGGCAGGTGGAGAATCCACATCCAAGAGATAGATCTTTTGTTGAACACATCGATGTCCCTGACTGAATTTCTCATCACAATTATAACAAAGCCCTTTTTCTCTGCGTGCCTGCATCTCTGTTTCAGACAAATGCTTGATTGGAGGTGAGTGAGGAGCTGGCGGAATGGGAGGTCGTTGAGAACCCATATTTCGGAAGGGAACAAAAGAGGATTTGGAGTGTTGTTGGGCTGCCATCTTGTCTTCTGCCAACTTAGCCAACCCCAGGGCTTCCATCATTGTGTTGGGACTGAACATTTTAACCTCAAAGCGAATTGCATCCTTTAGACCACTGATAAAACAACTCCGGTAGAAGTCATCCGGTAATCCTTCCCTGTGATTAGCTAGTTTCTCAAATTCAGTTTGATACTCTTTCACAGTGTCAGTTTGGAGAAGTTTAGTGAGAGCTCCTATGAAGTCATCAAAAGCACTCGGACCAAATTGGTGCAAAAGGAGCTGGCAAAAAGCAGGCCATTTTGGGTCTTCAAGAGCCTTGATGTACCAAAGATACCATTGAAGAGCTTCCTGTTCCAAATGAAAGGAGGCAAGTGGAACTTGGTGGACATCAAAAGTATTATGAAGGCTAAAATACTGTTCTGCACGATAGATCCATCCAGTCGGATCAGTACGATTGAAGCGAGGAAAATCTAGCTTCAAAATACAAAAATTGCTCGAAGAAGAGAACCCATTGGTTGATGAAGACTCGAACTGTCGTCTAGTGTTCATAGCTGAATGCTCAAGATGGAGACCGAGAAATTTTTCATCCAGTTCCTGGAGTTTGGCTTGGATGGCTGCAAGTGCTTCCTCCATGATTTTTGCTCCTGTTCGGGTGAGAACCATAAGCAGGATATTTTTCAGGAAGGGATCTGCAACGGCATGGAAGTGATCGGCAATAGATGGATCTGAAACGGTGCGGAACTGACCGGCAATAGTTCTGGACAGAGGAAATCTACAATTGTGCAACTGAAAATAGATATGGACCCCAGGTATGTGCAGCTTCCTATCAGTTCAAGGGATTCACTCGGCCACCAATGTTGTCTGACGGCTTACATATTAGGGTAGTACCACTCACTCCATGGCTCAGTTAAAACTGATAACCGCTTGGCCACAAACGACATCTCTTCATTTACCTCACGGGTGGGAACTAGTCAATTAGGTAGGGGTCGTTGCCCTTTTCGCTGGCAGGTCCTCTCAATGGGCCAGCTACTTCAGGGTTCCTATGGTACTCCTCACAATGAGTTTTAGGGCTTATGCCCAAGTACTTCCCACAATTAAGCAGATAGGGATTATTCCCAGATCCGAACCTGCAATAGAAAAAAATTTGGGCAGAAATTCCACCCAATGTTCAAAAACCTGAACTATATTGCTCAGAATCGCTATTATAGCATGTTTCCGGAACTAGAACAACCACTCTGCTTCTACTCAAGAAATCAAAATAGAAATCTGGGCACTCGGTCAAAAGATTTTCTCGCCGCAATTTCCGCGGCCGTCATCGAAATTTTGAAAAGTTGCTTATTTTAAATTCGCGATATCTCCACTTTTAGAACTCCAAATGAGATGATTTTTTTTTGAAACTGCGTATTTTTGAAAGAGAAATTTAGATATGTAATCTGTTTCTTCTGATTTTGTGCAGAAAGTTTCATAAATTGATCTGAAATTCGCCGCCCAATTTTTCCCTCTTTCTTTTTTTCTTTTTTTTTTTGAGAAAAAAAATAAATTTCCCACTTGTGCCAAGGAAAATGCTCTAATACCAGATGTAAGGACCCTGCAGCAAACAAGTAATCAAAACACACGATATAGCAGCAGAACTCAAAAACACTTTTATATTAATCGCAAGCCACTTCGAGGGGGCAACCTCCTTTGAGCAAGCTCAATACAAAATAACTTCACGGTGCCTTCCTTGGCCTCAACACACANCATGGGTCAAAACCATGGGCCAATATAAACTATGGGCGCCAATACTGTGGGTCAAAACCATGGGCCAATATAAACTATGGATCAACAAATACTACAGGCGGCTTACAAAGCATATGCACCTCACAACAATAACACAATCTATGGATCAACAATTACTATGGGACGAATTACAAAGCATATGCGTCCAACAACAATATACTAACATATTAAAGAGAAGGATTGACATGGGTTTCTAACAAATTTCTAGGTTGGTGCTACTTGATGATGTAAAATGATCAGCTACATGGCCCACAGAAGCATAGATTTGATCATTCCCTACCTTCTTCGTCCAACAAAATCAAAAAGAGTCATCAGTTTAAAAGTACTTTGAGAGGTCCACTAATGGACCATGCTCCTGCATAGAGCTACAATTTTTGTAGCAGTTTTTTTGTTCAAATTTTTTTTCTAAGGAGGAAGGGTATTTCTTCTAAATATAGCTTGCATATTTTTTTGTTTTTTTTTGGGGGGGGCGGGGGGCAGGGGGCGGTGTTCCCATGAGGTTTTTCCCTGTTTCCTCAGTTGTAATAAGCAACATTTTTTATTTTCTTCTAGATTGTATTTGGGTGACCTATGGTGTTGTTACCAGGGCCCACAGTTGTCCAAGTTCCGATTCATAGGAGGCGTTAGGATTATTAATCCTCCCTTGGTCAAATGTCTATTAGATTAATTATTTCCTAACTTAGGAACCTTAAATTAATTAAATCACCCCACTAGTGAAATTGGGTAAACATGGCCCAATGGGGCCACAAGTACCAGTCATTGAAGTGTGGGAGATGATGGTGGAGGTTAACTACTACTTACTGCATGTGCATGCATCAATGGGGGCACCTCCTAGACCAATCCCTACATTTTAGGAGCCATTGGGTGTCATGACACCAAGCTACTTCAGTCAGTTGGAATTAGAACTAGTTAGCCATAGTTAGCATTCATTTACCTTCATATGACTCACTATCAATTACCTTGTGCATGCCTTGCATGGATAATGCATGCATGCATGTGGAGGAGCGCTTTTGTTCACCTACCACACTCAATTGCACTGAGTTAACTAGTTTTTACTGTCTATTGGAGTTATTGGTCATCAAAGAGTTTATTTGATGGAATCCTATATTTATTGGGAGACCTTGAGTTAGAGATTCAGTTAGATACAGTCTTATGCACTTGGAGAATTCAAATTCACTCCTCATGCATTCAAATTCTACCTATTTGTAATCTCTTTTATACAGGATATTATCATAATGAATATACTGTAAATTTATGAGCAATACTTTTCTGTTTCCAATGTGGTTTGCTTTTCTTCATTTGTATGTTCATCCTCCATTCAATTGCTACAACATACTCAGATCTCTCTACTTGAAGATCATATGGCATTCAAATTATAGAACATCTGCATTCAACTCTCCACCCTGTCCCTTCCTCTCCTGGTAACAATGTTATTTGTGGGGACTATGGAAGGACAACACTTTTTTTTAGAGTAAAAATTCCTTGAGGAGGCTTGTCATTCTTGTGCTGCTCTTTTCCTAGGAGGGGGGTCCTCCTACAGGTCACAGGGCATGAAACCTCCATGGATTCATCATCACCCTAGCTAAATTTGGGAAGTGGAATTCACAAAGAATATGAAGAAGGCCTTCACCCTCCTCTCCTCCTGTCCGAACATTCACTCCAATGGATTGCCTCTAGCAATGGTCACCACGTGATGATATTATGGAGACAACAACCACGTCTATAGGTTTTGGAGGGAGACCTATTGGACAGGAAATTCTAGGCGCAAATCCCATGGCGGTGTTATATTTATTAGGACAAAAATGCCCTCATGGGCCTCAGGAGGTACATATAATGTGATGAACATCCTTGCCTCGGCCTCACTGGCACAGAAAATGTATTCTAATGTAATGAATTTCCTTACCATGATGGTTGGAGTTTCCCTAGCATGAAAAATTAAGAGTAGTGGAACTCCAAGCTGAGGCTCCCCAACTAAAAGAATGCCTTGATAAACACACTTCTCAAACAAGGCGTCCATTATAGACTTTCTTTAAGACTCTCAGGATTCTTAGTAGACTAATATTTAACCATCCTAACCTATCTTCAACATTCACCCAGTCTATGTCTTCAAATGGCTCTTAAAGTTCCATTTATAAAGAGCTCGGAGATAAAACTCAATGATGTCCCCATTAGCACCCTCACACATGCCATCATCGAGTAGCATGATGAAAACAAGCGTGGTCATGTGGGTTTGGGATTGATCCCTTATGTTGAGATACTAGTCATGCCACCGTTTCTTCAGTGGCGCCATACTATCATCCATGGAAATGAATTCCGGCCCTAGTATTCATAATCCCTACTCTTGTTCACTACATATACTGCTTCATATGGAAGCCATACTTGTCTTCTATCCTTCAATCATTAGGATACCTTTCTTGCTATCATACACTTGATGCAATGAACTGTTTATATTCTGAGGAGTGATTTTGGGTAGTGATGTTTTTAGGTGTAGATATTCTCCAATGGCATCTTGATATTTGATTTCTTGTCATTTAGACCTTTTACACACCTATCCAAAAATATTACATCGACAGGGGCTCTTAGGAATTAATGGATCGTACCCCAAACTGCATCCTTCGTCTCTGGTTCAAAAGTCAGAATCATTTCCATCCCTTCAATTTGAAATGTCTCCAGTATCCATTGTCCACATTTAATGGTTGTGTTACATTTCATGAATCCTGAAGGTGATTTAATCCATGCACACCCGATTAATGGAGGCACTACTAGTCATGGATATGTCCCTGACTCGATCTATGCTGTCAAAACTTGCCCCTATTTAACCCATTTCTCATATTTAGGGACTGGAAACTTCATGAGTGCTTTGATTCAGCAGAATTGACCCTCTTCGTTGATCAAGCATTTTGTTGATATCGACCCTTGAAAACTACAGTCATCTCAACATGTTTCATGAAAATACAAAAGTGATTTAGGCCATGCATATTACATCTACAAAAACATACTATAACCATTGATCTGGCTCACGTCTAGATCACCACTATTGAGACAATATATCCTTCCCCGTAACTTTGGCCAGTTTGTGTATGATATTTCTTACGTAATTTAGGACCTGATCGCCTTGCCTTCACATATTTTCAAATCTTAAGAGATGGACCAAGGGAAAGTTTATTGGGAATTTTAGTATTCTCCAAGGCTTCTCAATGCAAGGTTTGGCATACCTTATCCCTCCAATCATTTAGTGTGGGACAAAAATAGTGTTAACAGATCAAACCTTCCTTGACCTAACTAAGCTCCAATAAGATACCTAAAATATTAGGCGAGATAACAAGCTCTATAAGCTAAACCTAAATTGTCCATCTAAATAACTCAACTGGATTAAATAAAACCCTACTATCCTCTATGACACTATGCTTGATATTTGTTATTATCTAGTAAGGTAAACAAGCAGCTCACTTTTTTTTTTGATTTATATGGTTTTATTACTTTTGGAAAATTATTGATGAAAAATGTTAAAGATTAGAGTGAAGAAGGAATATCTTGCATATTGATCATTTCTACATTCAGAGTGACTTAGGAGAATCCTATACATTGGTTATTTTTCCCTGCAATAAGATTTGGTAAGCATTAACATTTTCTTGAAATCATGGTTGTGTAATAGTTAATTTATCGACCACCTTACAAATTGGGTGTAACACCCCGATATTGACCCCGTTACATTAGATGTATATGATGTATATATTGTAAATGATCATGGTTTGTTGGGCAATAGGGAAAACCCGAGTTTAAACCTTTTTCTTCGCACCAAGAAAAGACCCTCAGTGTTGGCCCTTTCGGCAACAACCTGCGCGCAGGTTGTAGTCTCACCCGAAACAGCTATGGGGTGCCGCAGAATCAGGTTTTTGCAAGCAGAAGAGGGATATTACTGTACCTATAGCCTTTATTAACTTACAATCAATCAACACAGTCTTTAAACATTCACATACAAATATCTTCGCAGTTAGATAACAACAGTGACTTGCTTAACCCTTACTGGGAATTCGCAGCGAAGCTTATTATCAACAGTGATCTTAATTATCAGATATATCTAGTTATTGATGCATAAAAGATAAACAGAAACATAAACAGCACAAGAACCACAACACCAGATATAACGTGGTTCACCCCCAGTGTAGGGGCTACGTCCGCAGAACTGTGTTTTATTCAACTTGATACAAAATCACAGTTCTGATCTACGCACTCAACTATAGATCCCTTCAAGTCCTTAAAATCCGCGCACACAGCAGCAGGCCTCTGCGCACATAGCTGTAGATCTTCTTAACCTCTTACAAAAACCCTCTGCACACACAGCTGCAGAGGTTGTCCACGCACACAGCTGGGACTTAACCTTTCTTTACAAATAACCTTAGCTTCGCCTTAATCCTCTTTACATCAAAAACCTAACCTTTCTTCTTTACACAAGTGCCTATTTATATAGCACACTATTTACAAAAACATGGATTCAAACCATGGGCACCCCGAACCCTAAACCCTGGACTTAAACCATGGGTTTATTACAATAGAAGACTTTGACTCAACCCTGACACCCCTAAGACTATTTTGAGTCCAAACTCACGGAGTTATCCATCTTAAGGACCGTTAGGGTGCACATCCCAACAGGCCCCTAAGACTCACCAGTGGCCCATCCAGGGGCACTCTTCTGTTTCTCTAGTGGTAAAATTCTGTTGACGAAGCATAGTGTGCTGCTTGGTGAAGTTCTCCATGCTGCTGCTGGTTGCTTGCTTCTTTCCTTTGCAAAATTTATGCTGATGAAGGCCTTCACGATTCATCTACAACCCAATCCTCCGACCTGGTTGTCGACCTTTCACCGTCCACAACTTGGGGTCCCCTGGGATTGAATGTCACGCTGCATGAGACACACAGCTGCCATGGTTCTATTCGACCGGGAGGATTCATGACAGGACTCCCCAGAGTATTTTTGGAAGGCCTTGTGCCTTTCGTCACTCTACGTTAGAGCAGACTCCGGCCTGCCTTCGCCTGATTTAGAGAAAACTCCTGCTTGCCTTTGTACCTAAGTCGAATACAACTATACGGGCAGATTACTAAAAATGTTCTTTAGACCCCTTTCTCTGAACTCTCGTACTAACTCCTGAACTGCACAATTGTTTGACATGGCTCTAGCCGAGCAAACTCCAAGAGGTACTTTAGCGAAGGACTCATGGGCCAATGTAGCTTTCTTATAGAATCCTGTTACAGAATCTGTCATCATGGTGTAATAATGTCACCAAATGCCGGAAATCTTGTCACACATAGCCCCATATTTTCCCAAAATCTCATTATTATGGGTATCGAGAGTAGTGCTCGTGCCGGCGCCGCCGAATCCATTTTGTCCCATCCGTCACATTTGAGGCTGCGACACACCTTGGAGCTTTGACATAACAACTACCTATAACTTCAACACAGCATGAACCTGCGACCCCTGATCAACCTTTGGTCTCCACTGGACGCGTACTTCCTCCTTCAGACTAGCCAAACTGCTACACCCCACAATGCTAAGAACAACTTCTTTTATAGTCTAGCACCCTATTTCAACTATTCTTGTTAGGGAGAATTTTTTTTCTAGTAGCTACCTGTGATTCTGAGGTCCTGGTCTATCCCTGTACTTTTTTAAACGACTCCCATTTACCATAGAACGTAAAAGTTCTCCATTCAACTTAGCTAGATGGACTGCGCCCCCATCACTAACTTTCTGCACTATATATGGTCCATTCCCATGTGTCTTGAACTTTCCTGGGAACTTCATGAATTTATTGTCATACAGAAGCACAAGATCACCCTGCTGGAACTGTTTCTTCTTGATATGTCGATCATGCCACGCTTTTTCTCGAGCTTTCTGGACCTGCTGCTGGAATCCTGCAATAAATATATCCTCTTCGAGTTCTAATATCTTCGTCAGTCTTCTTGTCAGTACAGCTGGGTCATCCATCTCAGTGAAAGCGGATATTTGGAGACTGGGAACAATGTACTCCATGGGCATGACTGCTTCTTGCCCATAGACCAACCGAAAAGGTGTATGGCCTGTCAACTTCTTGCAAGTAGTTCGATAAGCCCAAAGTACTGCTAGGATTTGAAGATCCCAATCAGTTCTATTAGCATTACAAACCTTTGTCAAGGCATGCTCAAGGATTTTGTTAAAAGCTCCGACAGTCCCATTTGCTTGTGGATGATATGCTGTACTCTTCTGATGATAAACTTGAAATTCTTCAGTCAATACTTCAATAGTCCTGTTCAGGAAATGTGACCCTTGATCACTCATAAGAACTCTAGGACACCCAAATCTGGACAAGATGTTGTCGAAGATGAATTTCACAGCGGTAGCAGCTCTAGAGGTCTTGACTGGTTGAGCTTCGGCCCAACGGGTAAGATAATCAGTCGCTGTAATGATGTATCTGGCTCTTGAATTTTTCGCAGGGGGGTTGATAGGGCCAACAAAGTCAATAGCCCATTTGTCAAAGGCTTGTAATGTTACCTGTGGGATTAGGGGCATTTCATCTCTCCTGGATGGTTTACCTGTCCTCTGACAGACATTGCAGCTGTGGCAATATTCTCTTGCATCCTTGTGAAGTGTGGGCCACCATAAGCCGGCTGTCAAAATCTTCTGTGCTATAGCTTTGCCTGCATAATGACCTCCTGCTGTGCCCGAGTGTGCTTCAGCCAATATTAGAGTTTTTTCGTGCTCCAAAACACATATGAGCAGTATCTCATCTGGTCCCATTTTATACAACTGTCCTGCTATCAAGGTGAAGTCCGCTGCTCTAACCACCAACTGCTTCTTCTGCTGTGTGGTCATCTCGGTGGGTGGAAAGCCTGTAGACAAGTACTGAACAATATCCTAGAAATATTCATCAACCATCTGGATAGCAAATAATTGGGCATCAGGAAGACCTTCGTCCAAGCTGGTAGGTTCTTCACCTGACTCGAGCCTCAACAAGTGGTCAGGTCCTAGGTTAAGTCTTCCAGGATTAACAATGATCTCAAAATCATATTCTTGAAATAGAATCAACCATCTGCATATTCTTCCACCTAGCACAGGCTTGTTAACCAAGTACTTCAAAGCAGAATGGTCAGTAAACATCTTAAAATGAGATCCTAGCAGATAATGTCGAAACTTTTGTAGTGCATATACCATAGCAAGACCTTCACGTTCTATCGTAGTATAATTTTTCTCCGCTGTGGACAATTTTCTGCTTGCAAAAGAAATAGGGTGATCAATATTACCTGCACCTGACTGAGTCAGCACAGTACCCAGAGCAATGGAGGATGCATCAACATGCACATGAAACTCCTTATTCCAGTCAGGGAATACTAGGATAGGAGCAGTAACCATCTTTTCCTTCAAAATATCCAAGCTGGCTTGGCACTCAGGTGTCCACTCGAAATTGATATCTTTTTTCAACTGTCTCTCCATCAGAGCAGTGATCTGGGCATAATCTTTGATGAATTTCCTGTAATATCCTGCGTGGCCCAGCGTAGTGCAAAGCTGTTTAACAGACTTCAGAGGTGGCAATTTCACAATAATAGCTATCTTCGCAGGGTCCATCATCAATCCTTGTTTACATACAATATGGCCCAGCAAAATTCCAAATGGTGCACAAAATATGCATTTTTTTAGGGTCAAGGAGATCTGGTGTTGTCTGCATTTATCTAACATCAATGTGAGACTATGTATATGGTCTTTTACAAGTCCAAAGATGGTCCAATCATCAAAATAAACTTCTAAGAATTTATGTATAAATTCCTTGAATGCAGAGATAACTACTCGTGAGAACATAGCAGGGGCATTCTTCAAACCAAAGGGCATCACAGTGTACTGAAAGGACCCCATTTCTGTAGCAAAGGTTGTCTTGTGTCAATCCTCTGGAGCAATTCTAATTTGATGGTAACCTGAAAATCCATCAGTGAAAGAGTACACTTCTTGCCCCCCGACATTGTCTAACACTTCGTCTGTAAAGTGGGTGGGGAATGGGTCATGCAGATAGGCATCATTTATTTTTCTCATATCCACACAGATGCGGATTTCACCCTTAGTCTTCTTCTCCTGCACCACCATCGGACTGATCCACTCGGATTCTTCGACAGGCTCAATAATTCCTGCAGCGAGTATCTTATCCAGCTCTATCTGAACTTTTTCCTTGTATTTAAGGTTCAACCTATAAGGGCGTTGTTTTATTGGCTTTGCATCAAGTTTTAAAGGAATCTTGATAACACCAATATCACCTAGGATCCCTTTCATCTCTGAGAACTTCGTTGGAAATAGGTCCTGATATTCGTGGAGAAGTTGAGTGACTTTGCTTACCATCTCTTCATCCCAATAGTCTCCAATGGTAGCATACTTGGGCTGCTCTTCTGATCTAATGTTGACTGTCCGCGTCTTCAGAGGCTGATTCACTTCGAAAACTTTTAGTGCTGGTCCTCGGACATCGTAGTGGCCTTCAGATTCAGGGATATCAATATTGCGCAGATCATCATCCTCGTCAATGGCGATGTTATAACATTCTACAGCGTGAGCTTCTTGTGTTTTCCAATCAAGTTGGTATTCTATGACTTCTTGACCATCAAATACCTTAGTATGGATAAGCCTGATAGCTGCATATAAAGCTGGACACACTTCATTAGTAGAAAAAGTATGGACAAAACTATCAACAAGACAATCCCAACTTACAGTATCCTGGCGAAGCTCAGCATCCGCGTACCAATTTTTTGCTGTCGGTGCCAAGGTATGCACAAACCGATGTACCCATTCTTCCTGCGGTACATGCTTCCATGCATCATATCACTGTGCTAAATGTTCCTGGGGGCTACGCTTTCCATCAAACATGCTTCGCACCTCCTGGAGCTGATCCAAAAATCGCAGGTGGAGGAACCTCTGACACACTTCCCAACTAGGGATGTACTTCTTGCGACTGGTCCACCATCTGGCTGCTGTAGCTCTGAATGCTGACTCCAGAGCCTCCATTTTCTATAACTCAAGTATCTGGCTTGAGAATTGTACAATAAACTGTTCGGGGTCTATCGAACCATCAAAAACTGGTAGCGTGTTTGGCTGTGCGCCGAGCCACCTGAGGGACTTGGTAATCCGAGCACATCTATGTCCATTGAACTCATACAGTCGGTTCTGCCAACATTATAACTCATCCTCAAAGTCCGTCATAACGGAGCTACCAGACTCCTAACCTTCGGCAGGGGGACCCTCATCATCTTCTTCCTTCGCGGTGATATTATAGATGTGCTCCAGGTCGTCCTGATCGGTGGCTCGTAGTGATTCTGTATACCTTTCTCCTTGTGATGGGTCCAGGGGCATGATGAATCTTAATTCATTCCCTTCGAAGGTCATCCGTCTCTCCTTAAAGTCAATGACTGCAGCATTTTCCATTGCCCATTCGATCCCTAATAAGGCAGGGTAAGGATTACTGTCATCAATGAGCTCGATGACTTCGAAGTCTGCTACAGCACAGACTCCATCAAGATCGACTGGGACATTAGAGAATCATCCTAGGGGCACAAACTTCTGCTGGTTGGCTAACCTCAACTGTGTGGGGGACCAAGCAAGGGCAGGTTTCCCCATTTTCTCCCAAGTTTGCTTGGTTAGGATATTGACTTCTGACCCTAAATCCAGAATGACATCAGTCATATCATATTCTCCTATCTGAGCATTCAATCTCATTTCCCTGCCAGTTCGTCGGACTCTATGAACGGTTTTGTCCCGACCATGGTTTTGCTGAGGTTCGCAGGAAGCAATGACTTGTTGCAGCTAATTCAAAGCATCCTAATTTCTTAAGAGCTTAAGACAACTCTGCAAAAAGGAGGGCAGTGTACTTACATTATCCAGCAAAGCTTCGTTGGACTGCGATGGCATTTGAGACGGGTGCGTAGGTGCGACTGATGTGCTAGGGCCAGCAAAATCTTTCTTGGCTTCCATAAATGTCTCTTTTTCCCGTGCGACATCAAATGCTGGGATTTTCTCAGGGGCCTTACGAACCCAACCCTCATCAGGCCATTTCACCGTCTTCTGCATGTGCGTCGTATCTCCACTTCGGGTAACAACATTGATGGCTGCAGTAGGTCTTGGTTCGATGGAAATTAGCTAGACATTCTGGGGAGGGGTACTATTTCATGCCTGAATCTTGGCTATCAGCTGGGGGCACTGCTCAATCACATGATCTACTGCACGGCAATACTGACATGTCGTAGTGGGGTTCTGACAATCCCTAGCGAAATTCCTAGCCTGGTTACAATTGTAACACACCAACTGGTCTGTGTCACGTCCGACGAGACCACCACGACTTCCAAAAGCGCCCCTTCCGGAGGCACCACCTAGGTAGCCGTAGCCATCTTTACTCGGGCCATCATTGTGCACCCGGTAGGCGTCATAGGTGCGACGCTCATCTTCATTATGCCCTACAGACTTACAGAAGTTACAGTAAGGGTTCTTAAGTCCTTTTCCATACCTTTGCAGGAGGTAGCAGTCCTCAGGTCGATGCTGACCGTTTGTCCTGCAGAGTTCACAATATAGAACTTGCGGTGGAAATGGGTATGGCACACCAATATTCAGGTAATTTCTTACCAGAGGGCACTGGTCCTTGTCGTGACCTTCAATCCGACATTGCATACACCAAAACTCTTCACGGCTGGTTTGTCCTTTCTTCATATCACGAAGCTCTAGAGCCATCGCAGCCGACTGCGTTTGGATTTGAACTATACCAGAATTATCTTCGACAGGGGCAGTTTCAAGCTTCATTGCGACTTCCAGAGCTTCCTGCTGGTCAGCGATCCTCTGTTGCATGAGTGGAGTTCTTATATGTGGTAATAATGCTGCAATAAACCATTCCTTGTGCTGTGCATGGCTAATGGTGAAACTGACTTGGTCCAAGAGGACTTTGAACCTCTAGTCAAAGTCCCACACTGATTCACCGCGCCGCTACTGAATCTCTTTTAACTCAGTGATGCACTGCAACTCTGATTTGGGCTTCTTAAACTCCTTGATAATTGCTACCTTAATATCCGCTAAGGCAGGATTCTGAGTACAGGAGAATTTCATGAACCAGGTCAAATCCCGGTCCCGGAAGGAAGTGATGAGCTATGCGCATTTCACATCTGGATCTGTAATCTTCTTAGCATTCCATACCACTTCACATAAAAACAAGAACTGCTCCAGATCCTCCAATCCAGTGCCTTTGAAAACATGGAGCTTAATATCATCAGTCAAGTGGGCCATGGTGGATGGGGCCAGGATGGGAGGGGGACATGAAGTCGACGGTGGGAGATTTACTGGGGTAGACTATCCTGTGACAGGAATACTCCGGCTAGAGTGACTTTCAGACTGCGATGGAATTCCATGGATGACCGAGCTGCGCTGCGGGGTTACCGGGGGGTTTCCAACCAAAGGGTTCACTTCAGGGTCTGACTCTTCGGGATTGATAGGGGGAGGTGTGGTATCCTGCCCGAAGGAATAGGATCCTAAATCACGCTTGTACCTCTTTCCACTTCGCAGCAAACCACTTTGCTCGGCGAGGGAATTCTCACTTGCAAACATATGTTAGTAACACAAAATCTAATAGTTTGATTCAAATAGCAATATTCCTTTTTCGGCCAATAACATTTTAATTCTCAAACTCAATAAATTTAAAATCTTACCCCTTGGTCCTTAGAAGAACTGTCGCTTGGCTTCGCTAAAGGAAGTGCTCGTGTCGATGGCGAAATCTGTGACAAAGGCCTCAAGGGTCCGTGTGGTCCAGAAATCAACCGCGCGGGATATCTTGTTGTTCATGATTTTCACTAGATTAACTCTTCCCGGGGTCCAAATAGGAAACAGTCCTTCACGAAAGTTCATTCTTCTTTCGGCCAACCTGGATAACCACTGGTGCAACTCTATGTGGACACTACCAAAGCAAATTTCATAGGCATCACAAAAAACATACCTTTGCAAAAAGTCTCTTGCGCTTCTACGCGGATTTTTGTTCTCTTGCTCACTGAAGTTCAGATAAGTCTCGTCAATCCAATCACTGATTCCCTTCACAGAGGGCTTCCAGATCATAGCCCTTGAGGTACAACGTAAATCCCTCTTGCACAGATACTGAGTTCAACCAGCAACGGAACCACTTTGTTCGGCAATAGGGCAGACCTGGGTTTAAACCTTTTGCTTCGCACCAACAAAAGACCCACAGTGTTGGCCCTTTTGGCAACAACCTGCACGCAGTTTGTAGTCTCACTCGAAACAGCTATGGGGTGCCACAGAATCAGGTTTCTGCAAGCAGAAGAGGGATATTACTGTACCTTTATCCTTTATTAACTTACAATCAATCAACACAGTATTTAAACATTCACATACAAATATCTTCGCAGTTAGATAACAACAATGACTTGCTTAACCCTTACTGGGAATTCGCAGCGAATCTTATTATACGCAGTGATCTTAATTATCAGATATATCTAGTTATTGATGCATAAAAGATAAACATAAACATAAACATCACAAGAACCACAACACCAGATATAACGTGGTTCACCCCCAGTGTAGGGGCTACGTCCACAGAACTATGTTTTATTCAACTTGCTACAAAATTACAGTTCTGATCTGCGCACTCAGCTGCAGATCCCTTCAAGTCCTTAAAAGCAATGAACACAGCAGCAGACCTCTGCGCACACAACTGTAGATATTCTTAACCTCTTACAAAAACCCTCTGCACACACAGCTGCAGAGGTCATCCATGCACACAGCTGGGACTTAACCTTTCTTTACAAATAACCTTAGCTTTGCCTTAATCCTCTTTACATCAAAAACCTAACCTTTCTTCTTTACACAAGTGCCTACTTATACAACGCACTATTTACAAAAACATGGATTCAAACCATGGGCACCCCGAACCCTAAACCCTGGACTTAAACCATGGGTTTATTACAATAGAATACTTTGACTCAACCACGACACCCCTAAGACTATTTTGAGTCCAAACTCGCAGAGTTATCCATCTTAAGGACCGTTAGGGTGCGCGTCCCAACATGGTGCATAGCTAAAGGCAAAGGCCCCACCATTGATTGGTTATGCTATGTTTCAGGTTGAAATTGTCACCGATGGTATATCGGGGCATGCAGCATACATATCAAGTTTTGTCATCATGTAAATATGCATCTTTAATTAAATGAACCCAACCAGCTACGTTCACGGCAACTAAATTGAGAAGGGGCATGATTTTCACAAGGATAAGGGTGGGGAAATGTCAAACCTTGGTCAATGGGAGGGAAAGCCATGTGTCATCTTTCCTTGTCTTACCCAACCACCCACAATTAGTAACTGCTGCTGTTAGCTAGGGCATTTATGGCTGGGAGTCTTTATGAGAATCCTATACATTGGTTATTTTTCCTTGCAATAATATTTGGTAAGCATTAACATTTTCTTGAAATCATGGTTGTGTAATAGTTAATTTATCGACCACCTTACAAATTTGGTGTAACACCCCGGTCTTGACCCCGTTGCATTAGATGTATATGATGTATATATTGTAAATGATCATGGTGCGGAGCTAAAGGCAAAGGCCCCACCATTGATTGGTTATGCTATGTTTTGGGTTGAAATTGTCACCGATGGTATATCGGGGCATGTGGCATACATATCAAGTTTTGTCATCATGTAAATATGCATCTTTAATTAAATGAACCCAACCAGCTACATTCGCGGCAAATAAATTGAGAAGGGGCATGATTTTCACAAGGATAAGGTTGGCGAAATGTAAAACCTTGGTCAATGGGAGGGAAAGCCATGTGTCATCTTTCCTTGTCTTACCCAACCACCCACCATTAATAACTGTTGCTGTTAGCTAGGGCATTTATGGCTGGGAGTGGAGTGTGGCAGGACTGCCAGTCCTTGCCCACATGCACACTCCACCACAGCGGTTGACTTCACAATGGCAAAAGAAAACTACCACCATCACTCCTGCAGACACATTCTTCTCTCCATGACAGTTCTGAGACATTCACGCACTTCTAGTTGACTGTTCATCCATGCACATAAGCGAAGCTATTCATCCTCATGCAGGGACCATTATTTGTTCATTCTAAGTCCTAGAATCATCGTCCATCGACGATGGTCAGTGGATAGAGCTTTCGACAGCCGATGAGTTATGATCCGTGGAACTTGTAGTGGGATCAACACCCACCGTTGCGGTTGTCTAATGGACTATCCTTCTGAAGGTTAGAAGATCTGATCACTGACGTGGTAGTGTTTAGTGGATCCGATCGCCAACGAACAGCGGAGAAGCTAGTTGTTTTGACCGCCGAAACGTCAGATTGATAGTTGGAATGAGACCCGATTCTACACAGGGAAATTTTGAATTTCTTTTCTGTGGGATTTTCTAGCAGATTTCGATTGTCTTTCAGTGGGATTTTCAGCTATTTTTCATAGGATTTTTGAGGCTGAAAATGGAGAAAGTGGCAGCGATCTTATGCGCTAGATTGCACAAAAATCGTAGATTTACAAAAAAAAATAAAAAATGAGGGCGCTGCCCTCGACCGACCTTGCAGTGGCAAAGCCACAAGGGGGCAAGCCCCCTTGACCCCCGCCGTCCCCTCAGATAGTCATTCTTTGATGAAGAAGATCTAGTATTTGGGCAAATTGTTATTTTATGATTATTCCAGGAGAAGGTAAGTGATTATGATTTATATCAATGTTATGCATCTAACATTTGTGTTATTAACACATTTGCAGAATCATAGTCACCTTCAAGGGAAGTATTCTAGGTAGTGTAGTTTCGTAAGTAAGTGGTGGTTCAGTTATGAGAACCCATGATGGATATGATGCTCAGGATTCTTACGAGCGTGCCCGATATGCCATGGGAAAAAATGTCTGTAATAGAAATGATGACATAGAGTCTAATGGAAGGAGATTCCAAGAGACACCATCAGATGTTGCAGCCACCATGAAAAGCTTGATTAAATCCCAGGAAGAACAACATCAGTTGAATGCTTCTATGTTGTAGAGTTTGACAAACTTGCAGAGAAAGATAGACTCTGGACGAGGTACAACAAGACCAGAAGGAAGTAAGAGCAGTACTAGGAGAAGGAGAAGAACTTCTAGTGGATCATCTGATTCTGAAGAATCCAGCGGGGATTCAAGTTCTTCTTCTCATAAAAAAAAACAAAGAGACACCATAGGGATCACTCTCGAGATGAATTTAAGAAATATAAACCTCCTACATTTGATGGTGAGGTATAGACTGGACAAGAGGCTGAAGCTTGGATTCTTGGGATAAAGAATTACTTTCAAGTGCATGATTATTCAAGAAACATGAAGGCAAGAGTTGCCATATTCAATCTGAATGGAAGAGCATCCATTTGGTGGGAACACTTCAAGAAAGTGAAGAGCATCAGTGAAAGGAGACTTAAGTGGAAACAGTTCAAGAAGTATTTTAAGCAGAAATACCTCTCTGATAGGTCTTATGATGACAAGATAAAGGAGTTCCATGAGCTAAGATTGGGACAGTAGACCATGGAAGAATATGCAAACAAGTTTTTGGAACTGTTAAGGTATGTCCAGTACATCAAAGATGAAAAAGTGAAGGTCCATCGTTTTCTGAGTGTATTGCCTCAGTCTTACAAAGATAGAATTGAGTTTTATGAACCTAGAACTCTTGAAGAAGCAATAAGGAAGGCTAAGTATTGCTATGAGAAAAGAAAAGGTAAACCTAATTACCACAATGCATGGAAGGACAAGAATAGCGAGACGTTTGACCAAAGGAAGAAAGGTTTCAAACCTTCTAACTTTAGGAATCAGCAGAAGCAACCATCTCAAGCTGCGAGTAAGCCAGTTGGAGTGACAGGAGAAAAGCCTAAGGATCCACAGTAGAATAGAAGGCTGCTTCAATGTTGGAAATGTGGAGGACCCCACATGCGAAAAAATTATCCATTCAAGAATGAGAGTGCAAGCCCGGCTTATAACATTCAAGAAGCAAAAATAGTGGGTCAAGTAGCAAGGGAAGTCCCTATGATTTATGCAGCATTGGAGGACCACCAGGCAGATCACTAGTCAACTGTGATTGAAGTAGCAGGTAAGATTGTTGAGAAACCTATTTCTATTTTGATTGACCCTGGTTCTACGCACAGTTACATCACTCCTAGAGTAGTGGATATTTGTGCTTTTAAGAAAATAAAGCATAGGAAATATTGGTTAGTCCAGCTAGCCACTGGAACTAAGAGAAAGGTTAGTGAAGTGGTGGAGAAATGTCCATTGGTTATGGATGGATTGGTCAAGTGTGTAGATATGAATGTTCTACCGTTTGGTTCCTATGATGTTCTCATTAGAATGGATTGGTTAGAATCTCACAGGGTGAAGCTTGACTGTTACAATAAGACTTTCGAATGCATGAATGAAGAAGGGAACCTCATAGTTGTGAAAGGTATTCCAAAGGTGATTACAGTACGGCAGGTTTTAGCAATGCAGTTAAAGAAGTTATGTAGGAAGGGTTGCCAGTTGTACGCAGATCATATTTTGGAGACATCAGAAGATGAAACTCTGAGGTTGGAGGACTATTGGGTGTTACAGGAATTCAGGGATGTATTTTCTGATGAGATTCCAAGGATTCCTCCAAAGAGGGACATTGATTTCACTATTGAACTTGTTCGAGGAGCAGCACCAATGTCCAAGGCACCCTACAGGATGAGTACACCGGAGATGCTAGAGTTGAAGATGCAACTGCAAGAATTGTTGGAAAAGAAGTATATCCAACCAAGTGTGTCTCCTTGGGGAGCACTGGTTTTGTTTGTAAAGAAGAAAGATGGTACACTCAGGTTATGTATTGATTACAGACAGTTGAACAAGGTTACTGTGAAGAATAAATATCCTTTGCCTAGGATTGATGACCTCTTTGATCAAATAAGATGAACAAAGGTATTTTCTAAGATTGACTTGAGGTCTGGTTACCATCAGGTGAGGATCAAGGATGAAGACATTCATAAGACAGCCTTCAGGACAAGGTATGGCCATTATGAGTTTGTAGTGGTACCATTTGGTCTCACAAATGTACCAGCTACATTTATGTGCCGTATGAATAGTGTCTTTAGTAGGTATTTCGACAAGTTTGTTCTTGTTTTCCTTGATGACATTCTTGTTTACTCTAAGAATGAGAAAGACCATGAAGAGCATTTGAGATTGACATTGAATTTGCTCAAGGTGCACCAGTTGTATGCAAAACTAAACAAGTGTGACTTCTATAGAAATATTTGGGTCACATTATCTCAGAGGAGGGTATATCTGTGGACCCTGAAAAGATTGAAGCCATTATGAATTGGCCTACTCCAAGAAATGTGACAGATGTAA
>LPNX010130778.1:297937-337968 GCA_001517045.1 Pseudotsuga menziesii
GAGATTCATTAAGGGATTCTCTAAAGTTGCACATGCCATCACTTCTTTGCAAAAGAAGGGGATGAAGTTCGAAAGGACATCGAGGTGTGAAGAAATCTTCCAGCAGTTGAAGAGTCTTCTCACTAGTGCACCGGTATTAAAAGTTCAGATCCAGAAAAAGATTTTGTGGTGTGTACCGATGCATGCCGAAAAGGGCTTGGGGGATTCCTTATGCAAGACAACCATGTGATATGTTATGAGTCAAGAAAGCTAAAGGAGCATGAGAAGAACTATGCCACTCATGATCTAGAGCTCGCAGCCATAGTACATGCTCTCAAGATATGGAGGCATTACATGATGGGTAGAATATTTGAGCTCAGAATAGACCATTGTGGTCTGAAGTATCTATTTGATCAACCTACTCTAAATGCTAGGCAAGTAAGATGGATGGAATTTCTATGTGAGTTTGATTTTGAAATCAAGCACATAAAGGGAAAAGAGGATAAGGTAGCTGATGCACTCAGCAGGAAGGTGCAGGAAATGCATGTGGCATCTCTTAGTATTTGCCAATCAGATTTGAGGCAGCAGATTGTTAGTCATGCTGCTGGAGATGAATTGTATGAGCAGGTAAAAGAAAAATTGCAACAACAAAGTCTTGAGAAGAGGTACGAGGGATATGAATTTGAAGAAGATGGACTTCTCACTTTTAAAGGTAGAATTTATATTCCATATGTAGCAGATTTGAGGAGAGTTGTTATGGATGAAATCCATCAAGCTCCGTATCCTGGTCACCCAGGATATCAGAAGACAATTGCTACAGCTAGAAAGCAGTACTTTTGGCCAGGTATGAAAAAGGACATGGCTGAATACATTTCAAGGTGCATGAAATGTCAACAGGTAAATGTTGAGCATCAACATCAAGCAAGTTTGTTGCAGCCTTTGCTAGTTCCAGAATGGAAATGGGAAGTTGTTTCCATGGATTTTATTACAGGATAGCTGATGAATTGGAGACAACATGATTCCATCATGGTTGTGGTGGACAAGTTGACAAAGGAAGCACATTTTATACCGGTTAAGTCTACGCATAAGAAGGATGACATTGCGAAGATCTTCATAAAGGAGATATTCAAATTGCATGGATTGCCGAAGGCAATAGTCTTTGACAGAGATGTCAGTTCACCTCCAATTTTTGGAAGGGGTTGTTTGCATATTTGGGTACAAAGCTAAACTTCATCACTGCATACCATCCTTAGACAGATGTCCAAATAGAGAGAGTTAATAAGGTGCTTGAAGACATGCTTCGCATGTACGTGATGGACAAACCAACCAAGTGGGAAGATTACTTACACTTGGTAGAGTATGCTTATAACAATGGACAGCAGGCATCCTTAGGT
Organism: Pseudotsuga menziesii; assembly: GCA_001517045.1. Lineage (NCBI taxonomy): Eukaryota > Viridiplantae > Streptophyta > Pinopsida > Pinales > Pinaceae > Pseudotsuga > Pseudotsuga menziesii. The sequence goes on from LPNX010130778.1 coordinate 299,311, forward strand.
ATGAGTCTGTATGAATCTTTGTATGGAAGAAGGTGTAGAACACCAGTAACTTGGGATAACCTAGTGAACAGAGTTGTGCTTGGACTAGAGTTGCTCAAGGAAATGGAGCAAGAGGTTGTAAAGATAAGGCAGAATCTGAAAGGAGCACAGGACAGACAGAAAAGATATGCAGATAAGCATAGGGTGAACAGGGAGTTCAGTATTGGGGATCATGTTTACCTTAGAGTGAGGGCAAGGAAGAGTTCCTTGAAGCTTGGAAGTTGTGCAAAGTTGTCACCAAGATACTGTGGGCCATTTGAAGTGCTTGAAAGAATAGGGCCAGTTGCATATAGACTTGCATTTCCTGCTAGCACTAGAGCTCATAATATTTTTCATGTTTCTTTGCTTAAGAGATATGTACATGATCCTAAGCATGTGATAAATTGGGATGTGACTCAGGTGGAACCCGAGGGAGAGTTCCAAATCAAGCCAATGCGCATCCTCGACAGGAAGGTCACAATGCTCCAGAACTGGGCCATAGGTCCAGTAAAGGTGCAATGGGAGCACTACGGACCTGAAGAGGCTACATGGGAGCTGGACGATGCCATGCGATTGGCACATCCATTTTTGTTCAATTCTGCAAAACACTGAGGCGATGCCAGTGTAGTGTTTTGTTCAAATTTTGTAAAGCACTTTGGACAGTGCTATTGAAGGGGGAGGGGAATGTAACACCCCGGTTTTGACCCCATTGCATTAGATGTATATGATGTATATATTGTAAATGATCATGGTGTGGAGCTAAAGGAAAAGGCCCCACCATTGATTGGTTATGCTATGTTTCGGGTTGAAATTGTCACCGATGGTATATCGGGGCATGCAGCATACATATCAAGTTTTGTCATCATGTAAATATGCATCTTTAATTAAATGAACCCAACCAACTACGTTCACGGCAACTAAATTGAGAAGGGGCATGATTTTCACAAGGATAAGGGTGGGGAAATGTCAAACCTTGGCCAATGGGGGGGAAAGCCATGTGTCATCTTTCCTTGTCTTACCCAACCACCCACCATTAATAAATGCTGCTGTTAGCTGGGGCAGTTATGGCTGGGAGTGGAGTGTGGTAGGACTACCAATCCTTGCCTACACGCACACTCCACCACAACAGTTGACTTCACAATGGCAAAAGAAAACCACCACCATCACTCCCGCGGACACATTCTTATCTCCACAACAATGATGAGACATTCACGCACTTTTGGTTGACTATTCATCTGTTTGCATAAGTGAATTTTTTCATCGTCACGTAGGGACCATTATTTGTTCATTCTCACACACAGGACTTTCCTGGTTTTTCCTCTACGGATTTGCGAATGGTGTGGTTATATACGTTCCTCACAGGTTGATTTGTGGGCTCTGCATTACTGTTACTCACACAGCAAGCTGGGAGCTGTTTGGTCACTATCACCCATGGTTTTCCTGTAGAAATTCATTTCACGCACAAGAACTATGTTGCGGTCTATGTAATTCTTTTCCGCTTGCTTAGTTGTCCAGGATGGACTGTTGTCTTTCCTCATGTTGTGTTTGCATTTTCTATTGCATTTATGACTATTGTAATTCACTGGGGAGTCATTTTGGCCATGATAGGGCCAAAAACAACTCAGGAGTCATTTTCCCCCTATTAAGCTGCAATTGCTGATTAATTGCCTGTGTGCAATGCTTGGTCTTCGGACTGTATTGGGAGCATGGATGGGGGCTTGGTTTGCTTGATAAACCTGGTATGATTGGAAACCACACAGACAGAGCTAGAGGGCTGGATTTATTCTCCACAACCCCTGAATAGCTCTGGAAGGGAATGCAAAGCCTGAGGGACTGTGTAGCAGAGAAGCGACTGATTCCTTATGTTGGGTGTGTGTGGGTGTCTTAGAAGTTAGGCTAGTTCTAGTGTAGGTATTCTTGGCTCTGTAATGGGCTCACCAGCTAAGCATTTAGCTTTTCCCAGCTCCTGGATGGCCTGATAAACCCAACTATGTTGGCTTGGCTATGAATTGTGTACGCTTGGCTATGTGTAGGCCTGCTTGTTCCTTATCCCTTGGAGAATCATGCCCAGCTCGGGGGTGGCAGTGTTGCTGAGTGACTGATGAGCACGCTGGGCTATTATTGGGTGGAACATTACAGCAACGTAGCTGGTTGCAGAATGACTTCTTCATAAGATAAGTGATCTTGTCCATTTTTACTTCTGCAACGATATTTACTGTTAATGATTATGGTGAAGATGTTGAATGAATGCTTGTATGAATGTATGTTGTTTCCACTGTGTATGATAAACAATTGCACATGTGCATGTTTCTACTTCAATGCATTTTGTTTTAGCAATTTTATCAGTTCGCATGTTCATGGGGCTGGTAGCCCGGATGGTTAACACCTTGGTCGCGTCCTCTTCACCGGTCAGAGGGATGGGGACATGACATTGGGGTGATATCATATGATATTTTTATAAGATGTACTTTATAATTGTATAAATAGTAACTGAATAGATATTTCTACTATTTAATTGTGCTACATCTTTTAGAATGGAAAACATATTAACTTTGAATTTGACTTTGCATGCAGAGTGAAATTAGTGGATTATGCTCTTGCCTCTGGAAAAATCTAAGAGGGAGAAGGGTTTAATTACATTGAGGATTTCTTTGAAAATGGCACACTTCATCTCATTAGCCTTTTGATTGATGGTGGTGTTCATTCGCGATTATATCAGTTGCAGGTATTCTATATCTATAAATGCATTATTATGAGTTTTTTTTATCTTAGAAAAGATTATAGATTTATCTATGCTATGCAATTTTTAATCTTTGTATTTCTCCATAGTGTAGTTGAATGCTTTTTATATCATCGGATTGGATTGAGTTGGGTCTAAATATGTTGTAATTATAGAACCCATCTATCTACTGACATAAATTTTAAGGTAAGCCTACTCTTACATGGATCCATCAAGTAACCATTAGAAAAACGCTTGTTCTTATCCATGGTTACATGAACTTCTAGTTAGATGTTCACTTCTAGAGTATGTGTATGAACTTGAATGCCAACTTTATCCTGCAAAACGTTTCTACATTACTTTTTTCTTTATTGAATCAATGCTACATATGAAACCTTTCAAGTTCAACCAAATTATAAGGTCAGAGCCATTCAGACTACTTTCTTAGGTCTCTTGAGTCTGAAACAATGTTGTGATTATTAGTATTTTCTCAGAATTAGAAATTATGCAATCTTGGTGATAATATTTCCCCTTTCCAAAATTCTTAAAGGGTTCTAGCTCAATGGTAGAGCACCTCATTTACAAGTAGGAGGTTGAAGGTTCAATTCCTTTGTGCCATAATTATATTCAAATATTGATGTTTTAAATTAGGGCTATGAGGGGGTTATAAAATGACTTCGTGTGTCCCTACAGGGGTTGGGGGGGGGTTCATAACCACCCCAAAAGATTTGTAAATCATTTTAGGGGGGGGGTTTAACTGCCTCTCTTGGTACCTATGAGGGGGGTTTTGAATGGTCTATGTATGTACCTATGAGGGGGGTTTAAAACCTCCCACACAATTTTATAATAGAGGCCTTTAAGGGCGGTTCTGGACCTCCACCATAGGTACCTATTAGGGGGGGTTTATGTCCTCCCTTAATAGTTAATTTTGTGGGGGTTTAGAACTGCCCCTAAAAGTAACTTTTAAGGGCGGTTTTGATCTCTTACTCAGATGCCCCTAAAATTCAAAACCTTTAGTGTCGGTGCTATTCAGGGAAGTTTTGTAAGGACCTCCTCCAAATCCAAAACCACCCCCTAATCACTTTTGCGCGGGGTTTAGAACCACCCCTAAAAGTCACTTTTAGAGACGATCTTGATCTCTTCGAAAACCGCCCATAAAAGGAGAAAATTTTGACATCGGTCCTATTAGGGACAGTTTTGTAAAGATCACCTCCAATGTCAAAACCATCCCTGAATCACTTTTGGGGGCGGATTAAAACTACCCTAAAAATGTCACTTTTAGTGGCGGTTTTGATTACTTCCAAAACCGCCCCTAAAATTCAAAACTTTCAGCATCGGTGCTATTAGGGACAGTTTTTTAAAGAATTCCTCCAATGCCCAAACCATCTCCAAAAGTGACTTTTGGGGAGGGTTTAGAACCACCCCCAAAGCAACTTTTGGGGGGGTTTAAAACCATCGGCAAATGTCACTTTTGGAGGGGGTTTAGAACCACCCCCAAAAGTCACTTTTGGGGGAGGTTTTGATTTCTTCTAGATCTGCCCCTAAAAGTCAAAACTTTTAACAACAGTGCTATTAGGGTCGGTTTTGTAAATACCGCCACCAAATCCAAAATCACCTCTAAAAGTGACTTTTGGGGGTAGAAGACAACCGCCCCTAAATGTCAAATTTGTTTTAGTGAGTTACCTTTTAGGTGTTCTTACAAGGGAAACAACTCCCTGCACTCCACCCCTTGATAATACAGGTTAAGTCATAATTATTCATAAACAATAATAAAACTTTATAACCAATGAGTAAGCAATTTACCGTACATACATACATGTAAATACATAAGCATCGAATTAAGATATTAGGCAATATAACAACAACATAGCATTACACTAATAACCACATCAAGAAAACAGAGAATATTAAGTATGAACAACTTACAATAATAGAGTGTAGTGAAACAAAGTATGACACATTTTGCATAAGTTAAGAAAATGTCGAGTTCAGGTAGTATTTGACTAGCCTATTAAAAAAAATCAAATTTTGGGGAGATTACATTCTTGTTGTTCTTCTTTTTTACTGATCAATTGAGGCTTTAGGATTTCTATTTCATCTACTTTGTTCTCTAGATCATCTTATAAACTTTTCTTATTTTGATTGAGTCTATTATGTATCTAAATATTATGAGCAATTATTTTAATATTAAATGTAATATTAGTTAAAACTAAAACATAAGGTCACACCTTTCCAGTGAAACTATGTGTTTTGACCTATAAAGGTCTTCTCATTTATTGTAAATATCATCATTCAATAATTAATTTCATTGTGAATGAATTTTGAAAATGTGGGTTTAGTTTGTCTGCTTCAAGTGGTATCAAAGCTTACTGCTCCTTGGCAACCTCTGCTGCTCCAGTTCTCCTTCTTCTCCTCATGTCCACGGTCCATCCTCCATGGTGCACTCCACTCCATACCATCCCTCCATAGTTGTCGCCTCTCCCCACTTGTGGCCATCCCTTCTTCCCTTCGCCGTCTATATCCCCACCATTCTTCTTTTCGCTGCATTTTCCCTTCACCCTCATGTCTCCAACACCTCTCTTGCTGCGCTCATCATCCACCTCCAACCTGCACTCTTCCCTCCGTGCTGCCACAACAATCATCGCCACTACAGCATCCACCCTCTCCCTTCTCTTCCCACATCCACCTCCACGCCATCACAACCTCCCATGCACACACTCGCCATTCCTTCTTTTGTCACCTCTATCATCGCCCTCCACCACTACCGCCGCACTGTAATCCACAACCTACAAAAAAAAAAATTATATTATAGAANATATATTATAATATATTATATTTATAATATATTACAATTATAATATTTTGTTTTGTTTTATTATGTTAAATAATAAAATAAATTTTTTATTATATAATAATTAATTTAATAAGTAATTATTATCAAAAAATATAATCACCATTCTTATTAAACAAAAATTCTTCCTTACACAAGAAAAATGTTAGAGATGAATGAAATCAAAGAAATAATAGCAAAATTAGTGCTGAACCAAGTCCAAGGTTCTAAACATCTTGAAGGATTACACTCAAGACTTAACCAAATTGAAATGGAACTACACAAAATAAAAAAACAAATTATCAAAGACTGTCAAAAGGGAAGTCAACGAGGCAGTAGCTTGGGAGATGGAATGTATAAAAAGGAACATCACAGTATTGTTCAAATATGGGTTAAGAAAACTCGAGCAGCATTTGGAAGGCACAATTAGTACATTAGTGTGCAATAGGTCAAAGAAAGACTAACCATCCTCAAATTCAAGGCATCAGAAGACAATTCCTCCCAAAAGAGAAATTCCACAAGAAGAGTTCGATTACGATCACACTCCAAATCATGAGCAATCACTCTCTCCTCCAAAAAGAAATGGATATCAAATGAAACCCAAGTTAGAATTGTCAAAATTCAATGGCGACACAAAATGGAGCATGGCGTGGATCAACAAGGCAGAAGTATTCTTTTCCATACACAATATCAAAATCGACAAAGAAATGATAAAATATGCCTTGATGCAACTAGAAGATCGGGATTACAACTGGTACATGTAGTGAAAGGTTACAACACACACAACTAAGCGCAAGTGGAAAACATTGAAAATGATTTTTTTAAGAGGTTTGAAGATTTAAAAGAAAAATGATTCTTCTCAAAACTCACCAGATTGCAACAAAAAGGTGACGTCGATGAATACACTGATGAATGGGATGCCCTGGATACACGTGTGCCATAACTCATAGATGAACAATGCCTCAAGATTTATGTGTATGGACTAAAACCCTATATCAAACATGAACTAGAGCTACTAAATGTATAAACCTTGGACAAAGCGAGATGCAAGGAAAAAATCATTAAGGAAAAATTGAAAAAGACATGGAACAAAAACCATGACAAAGATCGAAGGTCAATCCAAAATACCAAAACCGACACCAAATACCAGCCACCACATTAAGGAGTGACAACAAAACCACTTTAGAAGCCCAACTAATGAAAGAAGGAATGTGTAAACATTATGGAGAGAAGTGGGACCCAAGACATAGATGTTTGAAAAAAGAGACCACCAAGAACTTATATCAATGTACAGTAGAAGAGGAAGACAAGTCAGATAGCAATGAATTTGACATAGAAGAAACACATGACACCAGAAATTCTTCGTCAAATTCAGAAGATGAAGAAACACCCAAATATCAATTGCAGCCATAACAAGAATACACCAACCACAAACATTAAAATTTAAAGGGTATATAAAAAATAACAATGTTGTCATCCTATTCAACATAGTAAGTACCCATAATTTCATCGACGTAAGTGTTGCAAAGAGGATTAACCTTTTCATATATTCATTGCCCAACATGAAGGTAATGTTAGAAGATGGAAAGAATATAGAAAAGGTGGGAAAATGCCACAAACTTAAGCTGTAAATACAAGACTATAACCTCGAGTCATAATTTTACACAGTACCCTTAGGAGGAGTTGGTGCAGTATTAGGAATTCAGTGGTTGAAAACAATAGGTACCTACTCAGCAAACCACCAAGAACACTTTATAATTTTTAAATGGAAAGGATAAAGATACAAATTGTATGGGCTCCAACCCCCTCACACACAAATTGTTTCATCGAAAAAAATGGAGAAGCTAATTTGAAATGGATCACCGGCGTACGTTGTACATTGCAAGGAGATGGAATTATTAACTTTAGAAGTAGTTAAACTAGGTCATCAAGAGATCCAAAAACTAATATAAAAATACAAAAAAAGTATCCAAATGTATTCCCATGGAGTTACCACCAGAAAGAAGGATTGAGCATGTCATCGAAATCAAGTCTCGATCAACCCCTATCAATGTTAAACCCTATATGTACCCACACCATCATAAGACAAAGATTGAAAGATTAATCCACGATTTACTGAAATGTGGAGTGATTAATGAAATTTGAATTCCTTAGGTTGTGTCAGGAGCACTAATATGAAAGAAGGATGGGTCATTTAGGCTATGCATTGACTACCGAGGACTAAAATCAATAACCATTAAAGACAAATTCCCCATTCCATTTATTGATGAAATGTTGGATGACTTGCATGGACGAAGGTACTTTTCAAAATTAGACTTAAGATCGGGATATTACCAAATTCAAGTAACGCTAGAAGATGTGGAAACAAAAGCTTTCCGAACCCATGAAGGACATTATGAGTTTAAGGTAATTCCTTTTGGGATAACTAACGCTCCAACAACATTTCAAGCAACCATGAATAACCTTTTTCAACCATTTCTAAGGAAGTTTGTACTAGTTTTCTTTGATGACATCCTTATATATAGTAAGACATGGAAGGACCATCTCATACATCTAGAACAAGTGCTCTCTATTTTAAAATAAAATCAGTTCTACGCTAAGATGTCCAAATGCACGTTCGGTAAGGAAGAAGTGAGCTATCTTGGTCATGTAATATCTAAAGAGCAAGTCAAGGTAGATCCATAAAAAATAAAATAAATCACAAATTGGCCCAAACCTACTAACATATCCAAGTTAAGGGGATTACTCGAGCTAACTGGATACTACCTAAGATTCATCCAGAATTATGTGCACATAACTGCACCCTTATTCAACGAGTATAAAAAAGAATTCCTTCCAATGAGATCTAGAAGCAGATAAATGTTTTAAATCCTTGAAAGGAATTATGTCCTCCACACCTGTACTATCTACCCCATACTTCTCCAAACCATTTGTAATATAATTTTATGCCTCATGTTATGGTTTGGGAGGAGTACTAATGCAAGATGAATACTCGATAGCTTTTTAGAGCAAAAAATTAAACAATCAAGAACAATTAAAGTCTACATGTGATAAGGAAATTCTGGAAATTATGCAGGAATTGGTAAAATGGATACAATACCTCATGGGGAGAAAATTCATGATCCACACAGACCATAATAGTCTTCAATACCTACTTCAACAGAAAACATTGTCCATAGAACAACATCAGTGGATAGAAAAAATCACTTCTTTCGACATGGAAATAATCCACAAAAAGGAGAAGGAAAGTGTAGTCGCATATTCTCTCTCTAGAAAAGATGAGGATATTACCTCTTAGTCCATCTCAGTCGCAACTCCATAGTGTCTCGATGAAATACAAAGTGAATACACCAGGGACCCAGAAATAACCACTATAGTTAACAATTCCAACCGTGACCCCAAGTTTGAATGGAAAAATGATATCCTTTGGTATAAGGGGAGGATTCATTTAAACTCAAGATCTAAATTCAAGGTTAAGTCAATAAAGGAATCCCATGATTCACCATCCACAGGACATGTAGGATTCTTCAAATTTTAGTATAATGCAAGAAGGTAATTTTTTTTGAAGGGAATGCAAAATGATATCCATCAATATGTGGCAGAATGCGACAAATGCCATAGAAACAAAAGCGAAAATAATTTAACTGTAGGGTTACTCCAACCCCTACACATTCCAAACTAGAAATGGGAAGATATATCAATGGATTTTATCGATGGGTTACCTTCATAAGAAGGAAAGGACAAGATCCTTGTAGTGGTCGAACGATTAAGAAAATTTGCTCACTTCATGGCAATAAAAAAAATAGACACGAAAAAACAAATTGTAAAGGTATTTTGCAAAAATGCCTACAATTTGCATGGCTTCCTAGAATTCATCGTCAGCGACAGAGATGCAAAATTTAATGGAAAAATTTGAAGGGAATTTTTCAAACAAGTAGGTACATCACTCAATATGAGCTGAACTTACCACCCCCAAATAGATAGTCATATTGAAGTCCTCATTAAATGCTTAGAATCATATCTACTTTGTTTCATAACAAATAAACAAAACCATTAGTATCAATGGTTACACTTAGCAGAATGGTGGTACAATTCAACATACCACACCTCCACAAAAATGTTCCCCTTTCAAGCCTTATATGTGTATGAACCTCCAAATTGGAAGGATTTAGTTCTAAAAGACACTAGTGTGCCAAAAGTAAGAAACCAACTAGAAAATTCTAAAAAAATGATTGACTTACTCAAGCATAACTTAGCCATGGAAAAAAACCATATGAGGCAAAAAGCAGATCAACGTAGAACCGAAAGAGAATTCGAACTAGGAGAGTAGGTTTTCATAAGAATACAACCCTATAAATAGGTATCCCTTAAAAGGTGAGGAAAAAACAAGTTGGCTCCAAACTATGGACCATACAAGATTACCAAGAAGATTAGTCAAGTTGTGTATAAATTACAAATACCTGATAAAAGTCATATCCACAATGTCTTCCATGTATCATGTCTCAAAAAATTGTTGGGGAAACATCAAACAGTACAAACAATACTTCCTATGTTAGATGAAGAAGGAAGGATCATTTGGGAACCAGAGGAAATCATTGCAACTAGAGAAAGAAGGCTTTGCCCTCGAACACTCAAGGAATATATCATTAGATGGAAGAATTTTCTAGATGAAGACGCATCATGGGAGACATAACAGTTTCGTTAACAATATCTGTCCTTACCCTCGCTTTGAGGACAAAGCATTCTAAAAGATGACATAAAAGTTATGTATCTAAATATTATGAGCAATTATTTTAATATTAAATGTAAATTAGTAAAAACTAAAACATAGGGTCACACCTTTTCAGTGAAACAATGTGTTTTGACCTATAAAAGGTCTTCTCATTTATTGTAAATATCATCATTCAATAATTAATTTCATTGTGGCTGAATTTTGAAAATGTGGGTTTAGTTTTTCTGCTTCAGAGTCTCTTAAGCATATCCATAGTCTTCTTTTGGTAATTTTTTAAGGACCTTAAGATCTTCCTTTTAAGCCTCAAAATGTATTTGAGATCAATGCCCAGTTAAATTTGTTCTAGGAAATCTTTATTAACATATTCAAGATCATTTTCAATGTGATCACAATCAATTCTACTGTTATAAAAAAGATACTTACCTTCACTAATGTTTGATGCTTGCACTTCCTTTTATTATTTCTTCACATCTTTAGTGGGATTAATTTCTATTTTCTTCCTTCATTTTTCGATGTCTTGTCTTCCTCTTTGGTATTCACTTTCCAGCTTAAAACATAGGTATTTAGCTAAAAAAAATTCCCCTATACTGTGTTTGAATGACATTTAGAGTCCATCCATTATAAATTTTAAATAACTAGTATTGTCCTTCTATGATTCTTTCAATGCAACGAGCTTGGTCTTCTTATTGGAGAAAATTGGTAGATTCATCACAATCTCCCAAAAACCAAACTTCTTTAGATAATATTTCATCTTGCTTCTCCAACCGGAATAATCTGTCACATCAAATACTGGAGCATCATAACTTAAGAACACTACTTGTTCTTCCATTGTATTTCACATATCTCATTCAAGCTGGTAAGGATTGGTGTTAATTCATGTTTGATACCAATTTTTGAACAAAATGGCACACTGAGAGGGTGGGGGGCGCACTGAATCGGTGTGCTAGAAACTCTAGCAATTTTGAATCCCCAAAACATAGCCTAGAGTTCAGTATGTGCATAACACTACTAAGTATATAATCATTCAAAAACTAATCAACCAATGTCATATTTTCACATAATCATGTCATCAACATATATCATAACAAGAGGCACATCACAAGATAACTATAGAAACTTTTGTTTATAATTTTATATGAGGTACATGGAAGACTTCAATCTTTGTGATTACATCAATGCCAATTGAAAAAATACCACCAACTCTACTAAACATAGCCCAATCTAATTTTCTTAGCTCTAACTAAGATGGTTTGAGGTATCCAAACCTCAAGGTGCAATACTCATCTTTCAAAAGAAACCACTGGAAGTGAATTACATCTTGTTTAATTTTAATCCATGCTTATTTTGATTTTATACCTTATAAAAATTTAGTTGGTGTGCGATTAACTATGTAATTTCAACAATTTATGGCCTCAACCCAATATTGAATACTTAGTCCCTTAGATTGGATCATACAATTAGCCATTTCTTTTAAAGTGCAGTTCTTCCATTTAGATACACCATTTTTTTGTGGTGTATATGGAACAGTGTGTTGTTGTTGGATTCCTTGTTCAGTGCAGAAAGTAGTGAACTTTTTGTTAACATATTCTCCTCCATTGTCATATCTTAACTTAATAATTTGATGACCAGATTTTTTTTCAAAAAGGGCCTTGTAGGCCAAGAACATGTTAAATACTTTACTCTTAAGTTTTAGGAAGTAAACCCAAGTGCGTTTGGAGTAGTCATCAATGAAAGTTAAGAAATATTTGAAACCAGAAAAGGAAGTAGATGGAAGAGGACCACACAAGTCACTATGCACAAGCTCTAAGGGAACTGAGGTGTGCCAAGAGGCACGTTTGTAAAAAAATTCTTGATGATATTTTCCAAGTACATAACCGAAACAAACATCATCCTTACAAGATACCATCAGAAGACCAGTCACAATATTGTCTTTACATAGTTTTTGCAATGAGTGATAATTTAACTGACCAAATCGATCATGCCAAAGTTTGCTCAAGTTATCAATATGAGCAACAAAAACTGAAGGAAAAGGTGATGACCCAAATTTATTAAATTTGTACAACCTGGTAATATTATCAATAGTTCCTGTAGTAAGGAGATTTTGAGGATTTTGAAAATCCTTGATTACAACTTGGTGAGGTGTAAACATCATAGTTTTACCTTCACCTGAATGAATAATTTGATAGACTGATAAAAAATTGTAGAAAATTTTTGGAACAAATAGTACATCACTAAAATGACCATTTTCTACTAGAAATATTCCAGATCCTGCAACACTTAGAGATCTATCATTACCAACAAATATTTGTTTGGTGTTACATTCATGCATAGTAGAAAAGATGGCTTGATCCTTAGCCATATGATAAGAGGCTCAAGAATCAATGATCCATTAATTTGAAGTAGAATAAGAAGATGCAGTATAAGAGTAACCAAAAGCACAAAGTGCATGGCCATGAGAGGTAGAGTTTGAAGACGAATCTAGGCTTATGTGGTGCTTCTTCATTGTTGCTTCTAAGGCTACCATCTTCTTGAAACACTTAGATTCATCATGATTATCTTTCCCACAAAATTGAAATGATGCTCAGTCTTCTTTACTTTTTGTTTGGATCCTTTGTCATTTTTAAAGATGAAGGAGCTAACTGAGACAGTTTGGGACCCTTGTTTTGCTTATTATTGTGAAAATTTTGTTTGTTGGAAGGCTTGGACTTTTCTTTGTGTTGGGACAATAAGGCTTCCCTAAATGTATCTACATTGTTAATTATTCCAAGATGAATGAGCTTATCTTTCTCTCTAATTAATGAGTCACAAAAGGATTCAAGAGTAGGCTCTTGATATCTAGCAGCATTCAAGGATTTTTTCATGGATTAAAATGTAGATACAAACACAGAATATGCAGGTCCAAGTTTGGAAAGAAAATGATTAATATATTTTTTGTCTTATTTCTTAATCTTGCATTCTTTACATAAGAGTCTAAGAGTTTTATACTTAGATAAGTAATCTTGAATGCATGAAAAAACACTTGGATTCAAAGAAATCAACTCATTCTCAATTTTATGACCTCAAATTTCTTTGTGTTTACCAAACATAGATTCCAACTTTTCCCAAGATTTATCAGGTTCATCAATTCCATATATATGGAACCACAAATCAGTAGAGATTGACATCTCAATCAATATACGAGCTTCAACACATCTATTTGACCATTTTATTTTCATGTCATCATCAGTGGGTTCTATTTCTTTTGCTGAGGTAATTTTGAAAAGTCCCCTACTTCGTAGAACATCTTTCATTCAATATTTACATGAGAAATAGTTAGAACTAGTAAGTAGAATATCACAAGGGGTGGCCATACTATAAAATAATGGCTGAAAAAATAGAAACTAACTGTTTGGATGCAAATAGCTTGAAAAATTGGGCTGTTTAAAAAAAAAAGACACTAAAAACTAATTTTGGATAATGAAGTTATGCTTGATCAAAGAAAATGTTGAAGATGTCCCCAATAGTGACGTGGCAGATATTAACTTGACCAACTAAAAAAAAGAACCCCCTTTTTCCCAAGATGAACCTTTGACAATCACTTACAAGAAAGTTGCTTTTTAAGTGAATCACTTTTGTAAAATAAATGATGTTCACTTTTACAATAATGTTACTTTTAAATAGTGCGGAAATAAATTAAAAGACTTAAGTGACTCACTTTTTATTTTATTTTATTTAAGTGAAATGTACTTTTACAATAAAGTAGCTTGAAAATAGAAATTGCATGCACTAAAAGGTAACTTAATCAGACTTGAACTCAAGACCTATTAAGGAATAAAGCAACTTTGAACCAAGTGAGCTAAGATTAAAAGGTACATAAAAGAATGGAAAGAGGAAGGAGTTTTTTTTTTTACTCTTCTCTCTCCTTCTCCATGCTTGCCTTTTTGTTCCCGCAAATCACAAAAAAATGAAAAAACAAAAACAAAAAAAACTTTTCCACACTATGGGTGGGGTTAGATATTGGTTAGCTTACCCAAAAATTCTACGTTTTCAAGTTTTCTCATTGTTTTTTATTCACCATGACCGCACAAGGTGCATGGCAAAGAGCATACGTAGCCGAGAAGACAAGAAAAAAAAATTCTCTTTCTGTTTCTGATTCGCCGTGATCATGCAAGGTGCATGACAAAGACATAAACAGCCAAGGAAGGCAACATTCTGAGACTAAAATAATAAAGATCTAATAATAAAACTAATAAAATATGAGATATTTGAAAAAAAAACTGTCACTGCAACATTAAACCTTCAAATTTTTCGAAATGGGTGTTTCCGTATCAAACAGAAATGGTTTTCGATGAAATGAAAATAATTTCTTGATGGAAACCGTGCTCTAGATGCAATGAAATATCTCCCATGGGCCAAAAATGCACAAGAACTAAAGAACCAGAAACCATTTCAAAGTTTCGGCAACACCGGTTCCAAATCTTGATCAAAATTGGAAGTGGCTCTTCGTAAACACTATGATACCATGTTCAGGTACACATGGTACTCCCAAAATACCGAACACCTAGAGAAACCACTTCACACAAATATATCATAGATCACTACACCGATGTTTGTCATGTGGTTAAAACCCTCAAGAGAGAAACAGTCCACAGCCCTAGCCAAATAACTACTTGGATCAATTTATTATGCAAAAGAAAGAAAGTCACAAATGAGCTTCTCATAATCGATCAACTAGCCAAGGACCCTCCATGCTCTTTAAATAAAGATCATTGACCAATCAGGTGTTAAGCCATGGATCAATGGTAGGTATGATCTAAGAGAAGTTGAACCGTCGAATCACTTAATGTCTAGAATATATCGTGACTATCGAATTAGAATATTTAAAAATGCATACTAATGCATACTAAATAAACACACTTTACCTAATGGATATATTACACAAGTTGACTTAACTAACTCCTAAGTGTCTAAATATCGTAACACACTTGTAGATAGTGGGGCATCCAAACATATGACAATGTAAAAAGAATCATTTTCCAATGTATGTGAGCATGAGTCACTTCACAAGGTTAATCTTGGAGATGAGTATCAATATCCCAGAAAAACAAGTGGAGAAGCTTCTTACAATCTATATTCCGGGAAATCTTTGAAAATGAAATATGTGTTATGTGTTCCAATATTGAGGAATAATATTCTCTCCATCTATGCAATAGATGAAAAGGGAATGAGGTTTGCATTTGTTGATGGCCAAGTACTAATGTGGCTAAAAGGAAATACAATAGATGATGCAATAGTAATTGGAGAGGAAGAGGGAGGCTTCTACAAGTTGAAGGGACAACCAGAACAAGCATTTTTTCATGACTCCATAGAACCAAGTGAACTATTTCACAGAATGCTTGCACATGTCCATTATTGAGTACTACCAATTGCATGAAAAATAGGTTTCATGAATTATATAAATCTAGACAAAACATGAAGGAATTTGTAATGGATGTGTGCAAGGAAAGAACATAAATAAAACATTTACCAGTAGTGAAAGGAAAACAAAAGGAACATTGGAGATAGGCTACTTGAATTTCTGCAAGCCTATGTCATCCAAATCACTAAGAGGGTATGTATATTATGTTTCCTTTGTAGATGATTTATCCCTTAAGAATTGAATATATTTATTGAAAGGGAAAATTTAAGTAATCAAAAATTTCAAGGAACTCAAAGCCTTGGTTGAAAATCAAACTAAACGGAAGATCAAGACTTTGTGTTCAGATAATGGTAGAGAATTCACCTGAGAAGAATTCAAAGGACTTTAAGATAATCTAGGATTATGTGGGAATTGAACAGTCCCTACAATACTCAACAAAATGGCATTACAGAATGAAAGGACATAATGACAATGGAAGAAATGAAAATAGTGCTACATGACTAGGTATTCCAATGCACTTGTGGAATGAAGCAGCAAGGACAACTGCGTATGTAAAAAAATGTACTCCTCACTCAGTGCTTGAAAAAAATACTCATGAGTAGGCTTTCTTAAGAGAGAAACAAGAAGTCATCCATCTTAAAATATTTGGCTCCCCATTGTATAGACACATACCAAAGGAAAAGAGAACTAAGCTCAATCCATCAGGAAGGAACGGAATATTCATGGGATATAGTGAGACTTCAAAGGCATACTAAATATAATTTCCAACATTTAACAAGATTGACATCAACAAAGACATAAAATTTAATGAATAATCACCATACTCCATATCTAGAAAACTACCTATTGAAGAGGACAAAGAATTAGAAGCAACTGTAATCCAAGACACAACAATAGAAGAAAAGAATCCATAAAACCATGAATATCATGACATGGCAGAACCACGAGAGCCTATAGAACCACTTCACAAGAAGAACTCCCACAAGAGAAACTAACATGAGCACAGGAGCTAATACAAGATGAAGAAGGGTATAGCGCTTCAGATGGAATGCATAGAGAAATGAAACGACCTATACCATAAAAAAATATGTGTCCTTGCTATGTGACATCATTGATAAAGACCCTTCCAACTACAAACAGAATGAAAAAAGAAATAATAGAAAGATTCCATGATCTAAGAATACTAGTCAAATATGAGGAATGATGTATGGGAGATAGTTCCGACACCAGAAGGAAATTCGGTGGTAACTTCAAAGTGGATCTACAATATCAAACATGTTGTAGATGCTAGCATTGAAAAAAACAAGGTAAGGTTCATCTCTTATGGTTTCTCCCATAAAAAAGGAATATACTACGAGGAGACATTTATACCCATAGAGAGATACACTTCCATAAGATCTATACTTGCAATGGTTGCAATAATGAAATGAAAGGTACACTAGATGGACGTTAAGAAAACATTATAGAATGGTGTAGTTGAAGAGGAAGTGTATGTGGATAAGCCACTGGGATTTGAGACACATGAGAAGTATATTCATGTGTGAAAATTGAAGAAATCCTTGTACAAATTGAAATAGTAACCCACGCCATAATACGGCATGATAAATAACTTCCTCATGATATTAGGATTTACCAAGAGTAAAGTGGATTCCAACCTTTAGATCAAGGTTGAGGGAAGAATATCGGTGATCCTCCTACTATATGTTGATGACATGTTTCTAATAGGAAAGGACAAACTCATTGTAGATGCAAATATGAATCTTTCCACTGAGTTCAAGATGAAATACCTAGGGATGATGCACTACTTCGTAGCTTTGGAAGTGTGGCAAAGTGCAACTAGTATCTTCCTTGGTCAAGGAATGTATCGAGTGGGGATTCTGAAGAGATTCAATATGATAGACTGCAAGGCAATGGCCACACATATGGAATTGAACTTGAAGCCACTCCTTAACTTTTCATCAAAGATAGTTGATGCCACGATAAACATTGATGTAGCTAAAGAATAATAGACCAAACATATGATTTTCTATGAACACCATGGGCCAACTCCTGACAGATCTAATACATGTTCACTTGTTGGATGAAAAACATGTATTGAGATACTTGAAGTGTACAGCTGACTATCGGCTCAAGTATTATGCAAATTAGAATATTACTTCGGGATGCTCCTTCTGTTTGGGATCTGGCATGATCTCTATGTTTAGTAGGATGAAATTATGCTTGGGGCTAAGTACAGTTGAGGTAGAGTATGTTGCATCATGTTAGGCTAGTTGTGAGGTAGTATAGCTTCAAAATATATTGTTTGATTTCTTTGATCTCAAGTTAGAGGTGACTTGTATCTTTTGCATCAACCAGAGTTGTGTGAAGTTGTCGGTGAACCCAATGTTCCATGATAGCTCAAAGCACATCGATATCAAGTATCACTATATCATGGATATGGTGGAGAGAGATGAATTGAATCTCTAGTACATGGTGATAGATGAGAAGATAACTGATGTGTTGACCATATAGCATGCTCATATGTTTGTAGAACGTGGGATGACCGTGGAGATAACTAATGCACTTGTTGTGCTCCTAGGAAATTCTTGCATAGTGGTAAACACAATTTTTCCTTGAGGCGTAATGATTCTCGGCGTTCTCCTATTCTTGTAGAAAGAAAGGTGGTTTGTTGGACATGTGGTATGCATTTGGGATTCTCTTCATGTGCGATGATGAGATGATCCAAATACAAGAATATGGTAGTAGGAGACGTAGGTGATTGTAGTGGAAATGTAATATATGGACCTAGGCTACACCTACGCGATGGATTCCTCATGGATATGATAAATAATTAGATGGTGACTATGCCTACACTGAACATGAAACAAGGTTGGCTATGCAGAAATTTCCTATGATAGATAGATGTAAAACATGTCACTATTTAATGATGGACAAGATGAGGACTACAAAAGAATCAACAATGATGATCCATCGATAATGACTTGACCAGAGTGTAGATGATTATGGAGAGAAAATACCTTCCTAGTAAGAGGGAATGTTGTTGTAATTGTAACTTCAGAAGATATTCTAATGTATATTATCATTGTATATTGTTGTAGCACAATCAGAGATGTTTTCCCTCCATTTGAGATGTCATTATTGTATATGGTCATTAAGGTAAACCCCAGCCCATTGTAATTCGAGGAAATAGTCCCAAATATTTAAATAATAAAATGTATTTTTGAGTTTCCATAGATGAAGTCAGCCCTGCTAAGTTAAGAGGCCATCCAAGTCACATTTTAGTTCAGTTACCTGACGTGTATAAATAGGGAGGCACCCTACCTCATTTAGACACAAACTCACTCACTGACAATTTTGCTAGAGGTGAGAAAGAGGACAAGGAGGAGGGGAGAGAGAGAGAGATACAATAGGATTTGAACACAAAATTGGATGACAGAATCCAATGTCATCTGAGGTTTCATACAAATGTGTCAGACAACAATCATTAAGAAGTACAATGATCAAGAAATTTTTATAATGCCATCGAATTTTTGACACCTGTGGTATGGGTTTTTCGACACACCAGTGTATCAAATATCCAACATGTTGGTGTCGATTTTTCAACATATATGTTATCGCATATTAGACACTTTGGAGCCGATTTTTTGATGGATATGTGTCTAGAATTCGACACTTGATCCATAGGTTTTTCGATGCTTTAGGGTCAGATATCCGACGTTAAAATGTAGGTTTTTTTGAAAGAAAATAATGTCAAATTTGAAAGATTTGAAATTGTTGGTCCCATATTTTAAACAGTGACTATGTTCAACACGTCGGATATCCGACGACGAGGCCATTAGAAATTTAAAATTTTTAAAACATTTCGACATGTTTGTTGTATAAGCGACAAATGATTTGCAAAAATTATTTGTTCCTCGATGGACGTTTTCAGGAATTCTTTTTTCTTTGACAGACAGTTTGTCGGGATTTTTGTGTTCTTCCACTTCTCTACATTTGACAAAAGTGTGATGCGTGGAACTTGATTTTTTAAGAAAACCAGTTTTATTCATTCACGAAGTTTGTGATAAAATTTCAAATAGAAATATTCTGGATCCAAATGAGGACAACCGACAATTTATTGCTAGACTATGGGATGCAACGAAATGAAGGGGTGATGGAAAATTATATTTTCCATGTAGTCAATGCAGGGGATTTAAGAGGAGAAGAATATTGATCTTCATCATCATCCTCATCCTCATCCTCATATTCTTCATAATATTCATAACCTAATTCATCATTATGAGACTCTAATTGTTACGCCCATATTCAACATCATCATAATCATCATGGCCATCATCATCATCACCACCACCATATTCATCATCGTTGTTGTTGTTATCATCATCAACACCATCATTAAAATTATTTTTAAAATTAAAAGTAAACCTAGATCAAATTAATTACTTCATATCATGTTCATCATCGCCGTCGTCATCGTCATCATCATCATCAACATCATCGTCATTGTCGTCATCATCATCAACATCATCTTCATCATCATCATCATCATCAACATAATCATCCATTAACATCATCATCATCATCGTCGTTTTCATCATCAACAACATCATCCTCACTATCGACAGCATCATCAGCATCGTCATCATCAACAACAACAACATCATTAGAAATTTCATCATTTCATATGATATCAAGACGGTCATCATCATCATCATCATCATCATCACCATCATCATCATCATCATCGTCAACATCATCATATTCATCATCATCGTTGTCGTCATCTTCATCATCATCGTTGTCGTCATCTTCGTCATCATCATCTTCATCTTCATCATCGTCATCATCTTCATCCTCATCGTCAGCATCATCATCATCATCATCATCATCATCATAATGATCGTCATCATGGGTAACATCATGATCATCATAGAAATCATCATCATCAGCGACATCCTCATCCTCATCCTCATCATTGTCATCTTATGATGATACCACTCATAATAATCATCATCATCATTACAATCCTCAAAATAATATGGTGTTGTGTTCTCTTGTGCTATGGTTCTTGTTATGAGTCCATGGTTCTTGTTATGAGTCAAATGCTTGTGATTTATAAATGATGAAGTGGTAGATGTTTATGAAATGATTATGTAAATGGTATAATAATGCATTGATGAATTAGTTGTTGATTTTTAAAATTAAAAAGTAATAAAGACTACACACATAGATTCACCCCCCATCTCTGTGTGCCTAGTGTGTCTAACATGAATGTGTGATCAAGGTTAGGAATATGGAAAAGACGTTAACACGGATACGTTAGGCTCGAAGGAACATGTACATTGAGTGTCATGAGTTGGATTAAATTTTTTTTATACATAACAACATTGTATAGAATCCTTTATGAAACGTTTAAAATAGTGTACAACTTCTTTATGTATATTGTGCTAAAGTATTGCAAACAAGAAGATATTATGAACATGTTGAAGAAGGTCATTTCTAGTGGAAGTGGAGTGGCCACTTCGATGAGGATTAAGAAAAAAGAGATAATGACACCTGTAATGAAAAGTCGTTAGGGATTTTTTGTTGGGACATTGAATATTACTTAGAGAAAATAAACGAAGGTTCATATGAGACTAATCCCAGAGCTAAAACACTTAACCCTTTTAAAACATAATACATATAAAACCTATTCCCAAACCACTATAAACCCTATCCCTTATCATCACCAATAATTATCATAGTTAACCCTTTCTCCACATGACACTTAACCACTACAAAGTCTATGCATATAATTTCAAACACCTACTAATTACATCTCTTTATACTTATCAAAATTAAATATTTTTAAATTAAATCCTACTTGTAATTTTATATTAAATTTATTTTTTAGTGTGTATATATATATATATATATATATATATATATATATATATATGTATGTATGTATGTATGTATGTATGTATGTATGTATGTATGTATGTATGTATGTATGTATGTATGTATGTATGTATATACATATATATATATATAATTCTAAATACATATATATAAATAAATAAAATAAAACATAAAACAATAACAAAAAACTATCGGTCGCGTGCTATTTTCATTTCATCTTCATGAGAAATCTTCTTCCTCTGTGCATCTCGTCGAGTGCTTGTTGAGACCATTCAGTGATCAATGATGATCTGAGCAACTTGGCCAGAGAATAATATGTGAGAATGATGGGAGCAACAATTTGGACCCACGAAGACTAAGGAGAGTGGATTTTGGTTTTGTAGCGGAAAAGGAGGCCAATTATAAAAGAAGCTGTGAGTCGAGACAATGCATCCCAAAATTGTGAGTACCATGCCCTAATTCATTTCTAATTTAAAAATTTTAAGATAGTTCTACAAATCTTCAAGGTTTCATTACCAATAAAGGAAAGGCAGAGGATATTAGAGTAGGTTACCCTCATTCAACACCCACAAAAAATATAGTTAATAGGGGTAAAAATAGAGTTGCATTTGATAGTTGCATTTGACCCGCATTTGACACATATCTATATAGGATTTCCATACACCATTGAAAAGCATATAATTGACCCAGCAAGTGGACCCATCATAAGCGGATTCCAATAGAGGAAAGGCAGAGACTATTAGAGAAGTTTACCCTCATTCAACACCCACGAAAATAGAGGTAATAGGGGTAAAAATAACATGATAGGAACAAGCTGAAAAATATAGATGCACCCAAGTGTGAAATTAAGGAGAAGGCATACGTACCCTAACCACCTAGGTTTTTACAAAAAATTCAACTATAATTCAAGATCATTATAAAATTCCCTAGGTTAGAAAGAAACTCGAACCTAACCCAGTAATTTCCAAATTGTAGTGACAACAAGGGTTTGCCGGAATTCTACCAAATGTTATGGATTTCTTTTTTAAGGTTTTTTATTATAGAAACATTAGAGAAAAACTTGAAACTAACCTAATAATTTCCAAATTGTAGTGACAATAGATGTTGAATCAATTCCCTAGTGTCTTTCATCTTATCAGTTTTAATAAACCCTTAGAATACAAAGTGTTTAATTTGAACCATTGGGTGAATCTTGCCAAAAAATTATACTTTATGGACCAAGACTGCTGGTTTTAGATGAAGGGAATTTACCACACAATAAGGACACCAACATACTCCATGATTTTTCCCAAATACATACGAGGAGATGGTTGTTATTGTCATGCACCCTTTTTTAGAATTTTTTTTAAAGAGATCTTCAATATTTTTAGGTTGGTAAGGCCTAATATTTTAGATTTGAGCTCTTTTCAAGCCTTCTTCAGCTGGTTGATCAGTATCACTATTGCAACTGAGAGGAATACAAAATTAATTTACCAGGGGCATGTTCAAGATACAGTGGAGAAAATATTCTCTGACGTGCTGGGTTATGCACTACAGAGTAGCACTAAAGAGGTTAAAACATTTACAATTGAGTATACAACCCTAACTAGGAATCCATATATACCAATTTCTTATGTCACGTTTTTTCAAGTTAAGATATATATTGAGCATATTCATCTTAATATCCTCAGGGCCACATTCAACCTTGGAAGAGATTCAATATGTAATTCAACATGAAACCTAGCAGAAACCTATTTCCCATGGAATTTCAGAATGTATTCCTCCCAACTATCATTATGAAATTCATTAGGATACCCCAAGATGTCCAAGAAAACCATTAGAATATTCTCTGAAGTGCTGGGATATGCACTACAGAGTAGCACTAAATAGGTTAAAACATCCACTCTACAGGATATCCAAGAACTAATATCATTATTTGTCCATTACTATAAAGGACATGTACTAGAAGATTTACCTGGACTTGTTGATTTCACCGTTAAGTTGAATGTAAATGATAAACATAGAGGAGCACTAAGCAAACTACAACACTTTGTAGGAAATCGAATGAGTAGAGATATAATGTCTACAGCAGTTTGCATACATCCTTCACTTTAATGATGTTAGTTCTTGCAGATCTTGTAGAATGGATGCTTGGTTGCTCTATAGGTTCCAATTATTTAGGTTCCTCATTAGCTGCTTCACTATATGAATCAAATATTAGGTCTCTAAAAATATGATTATTGATTTCAAATATAACATCCAACTCTTCATGAAATGGATAAATGGATGCATGTTGGCACAATCCACCAAAAAAACCTCATCAACCAAGGTTCCTGCTTTGTCGACGCCCTGCAGCTCGATCTCCTTGAGCACTAGCCCAAACAGGTTTTACCCTACCCAACAACATCTACGAGGAAGACAAGGTCTCACCCAAGGCATTCAAGGGAGAGCTATCAAAATCAAGTTGTTGACAGTGGGGAAGGATGACATGGGGATCCAACTAGAGAAAACCATGACTTATGTGATCACCCTATTTTATTGTAGCATTAATTATGAAACATCATACCGCGTCCAATAATTGTAGAGATTTAACAGATTGCATTAACAAAGCAAGGAGAAACTAGGTTGCATCATTGTATCAGAAGAAGAATCATGGCATCACAATAGATCTACACACATTGCATTGCTTGCATCATCTAAACAAAAAGTAGTATTGTTGCATCATAACAGGAATCAGATAGAGATTGAAACATATTCAGCACATCTTATATTAACCTTGTGTGAACCTACCACATTACATCATCCTTCTCCAAAACTAGAGAATTCATCAAAAGAGACTCGAACAGAATCACAGTGATGACAGAGCAATCCCTAGTACTCAGAGCTACAACTACCAAGCCAAAATCATGTCTCTCTATCATTACAAAAATGGATCTATAAATAGGCTTACACCTTTGCCTCAGGAGGCCACTATTAACTAATTTATAGTCTCTACTGACCTATTACAACAAAATTAGGTCCACATATATATAAAATATTCAAAAAGTGGTTACTTATTTGCTTATCACACTAAACGACCCTTGCGTAGTACCACATGAGCTTGCGCAACTACCGCGACGCTGCGTAGCTCACTCGCCCCAGCCTGTTGCCAACAAGCCCCCAAAATAGTTTTGTGGCTCACCCTTGAGCCACGTCAAGTTGATAAGGGGCATGTGACAGTCTTATCCTTAAAATCAGAAATTGTTGGGCAACTTCCCGAACTTAGAGCTGCGCTTTAGCAACAGTACTCTAAAAATTGCTCACCATTTGGCTGAATAGCTGCTCCTCAATAGCCTTCCTGTCCACCATTTATCGACTCTCTTGAACATCATGAGGTGTGGCAACAGCTTTAACAGCCAATTGGATTCCAATATCTTGGAATTCATCAGGCTGCTCGTGATGCTTTTGCTTGCGCTCTTGGGCATGGGAAGCTTGCTGCTGGAGATCTTTCACTTCAGTGGCCAGTTATTTGTCAATTGACCCTCTACTTAGTGCACCTGCATAGTGAGCTGGGCCAGCTACTCATCCTGAAAAATACTCTGCCAAAACTGCATGGTTTCCTCCATAATAGATTTGGCTTCTTGCTCGATGTGGCTAAACTGAGTAGCAATTTCCTCTAGGGAGGCCTTATGCTCTACAACTTGCTCCGGTGGAGTAGTGGGATGTGCTTAAGCCTAAAGTAGCAAGTTATGGTCCTAAAGTTGAATCAAAGACTACCCCAATCGTTGGGCCTTTGTGACTAGGGTGAGCTCGGTGGGTGTGTCAACCATGTCCTAACAGGCCTTAAAGATAGCCTGCTCCAATTCACTATACTGCACACATAGCTGCACTTGCCCCACAATTAGGTGATCATGCGTGGATCATGCACCTTCTTGAGATCCGTAATCTCTGTAGCATCTTTCCACTGCATCTCAGCCTGTGTCACCTTGAGAGTGTTGATTTCTTGCAAATTTTCTTCGGCCAACTACACACGAACCTATTGCAACTTCTCAGCATCCTTCTTCAACTTCTTAGCAGAATCCCGGGCTTCGATATATCCTACCGTCAATTCCTGTTGTTGGGCTGCTAACTCCAGTGCAGTTCCATGCTGCAACTCAACCAATTATGTAGTGGACAACTTCTTCAGGTCCAAAGTCAAGCTCTAGATTGGGTGCAACTACTGAGAACCTAGTATATTTCTCGCGTCGATCATAGTTGAGGGAACTTGCACGCTTCAAACCCGGGGCTCAGTGCTGATCGACGGGCTATCCTACAATGGACGGTGTGCCGACAATTTCTTGGAAACAATATCAAAAATAGATTTGAGCTTAGTTCTTACCGTACCAAATTATGCCTGGTTTGACTCATGGATTGTCGTAGTCGCAACTGTGGATGAATCTGTGACAGCCTTGATAAGATGCTCCAATTGATCTTCTAAGTCAGATTTAGTACCACTACCAGCCTCGTACTCCTATCTCCATTTGGTGTGAGTCTCCTCCCGCATCCATTGTGCTGCATATTTCAGGTTCGTGGATGACTCATTGTCATATTCATGGGCACATAATTCCAGTGGGGCAAGGTCTTCAAGGGATTCAGGGGGTATCTCCTTATCTAACTCCTCCTGGCTTGCTAGGATGCACCAATCACCCAACCATTCTTGCACAATCACATCCAAATATTCCATGTTGATCTTGTAAGGCAATGGCAGTGCTTATCCAGATCCCTCCTAGGCTAAATATGAATGGAGTGGGGGCCAACAACAAACCAAATAATCCTCTGGTACTTGGAAACAATGGAGGGAGAGATCCTTGGAACCGCTATAGTGGTCACCTGTAGGGCCTGCCAATAGATCCAAAAATGAACCACACAATCTATTTGACGACTCGGTTCTTTGACCCACCACAAGTTTTGATAGTGGGCACCACGGTAAACCTTGGTTTCCTCAACTGTCATTGCTTGGCAGTCCTTTGGCTCCATCCAAGCAACCAGGGCAATGAGAATCAAAATCCAACTATAAGAGAAAGGGCACTCACTTTGAGTAATGAACGCATCATCGAGCAATTGATTTAACAGAAATAAAGACCAATTCATTTGACATCCTTTCGCACATTTATGAGCACATGCGACAACTCCCGAATTGCATTGCACCGATCGATTTCCATGAACAACTTTACTAGCCATAATTCTACTACCAATTCGCACTTCCTACGAGTTGACACTGTCAATACGATAGGCACGACCATCTCGTTCTAACCTGAAGCACTCCTTCAGCTGCTTCGCAAGCCTTTTGCCTGTATCTCACCCATGAATATCATGTATCTCACCCATGAATATATTGCGCTAGGTCCTCCCGAGCCTTAGGAAACCTAGTAATACTAGAAATCAAGTCAAAAGTAATAGTGATCATCGTAGTTAACCAGAGTGTCCCTCCATTGAAACATGCCAACAGTTGCTTTACACATGCATGCGCTTCATTTAACCGTCCAAAGTGGGGCATATCGATGAGTCCCAACAATCCATATTTCTCTAAGCCACTGGCCCATGGCTTCAAAATTTGTTGAATGGGCCCACCAAGCGCTATCGTGATAGACTCGTAGGGTCATCCTGGACATCTTTTAGCAACAAAAATTCATGATCATCAAACTTGAGCCGAATCAACACAGGGATGATATCTACGGAGCATTTCATCGCTTCTGGCAGCGGTGGCAACTTGGGTGGGTACTTCTGGTTCTTTGACAGCTACTGTGGATTAGCACTTGGACATGTGGGAGCAACATATCCCAAAATATCATTCACCGAGACATCTTGGGGTGTCATAGACTCAACCACTCCTGAGCTCGATGGCCCCGTCTGCCCAGTGCCTTCTCCTCGCATTCGCACAGAGGTGCGAGTTTGCCGCTTCTCAGGGGGTGACGGACTGGGTCGTTGATCCTATTGTTTCCACTTTGGGATGGATGACAAACCCACTTGCATACTCATAACTTCCTCTTCCACAGCCATGGGCCGAACAAGGGAATCATATTCACTCAAAATTTCAATGGCATCAAGGCCGCTCAACATCCCTTACCCCAGAGAACTAGAAGATACGCTTCAACAACACAAACTATGCTCAACACTTAGATCAATACTCTGCACCAAATTCACCTTTTCCTTTGGCTCTCACAACTGAATAATGCCAACCAACACCACCCACACAGTTTTTTATAATCACTTTGAATTCCAAATCCTTTATTACCAAATCTAACTACACCATTATTTCCAAATCGAGTATTAATGACGTCGAATCCATCGGTGATCTTATGTGGCTAACAGTTGGATCCCCCATTAATGTGGGTCGCTTCAGCAAGCACCACCAGCCAATTAGTTTAATGACCTACATTTATTACCTAAGTTGACCATCCCACAGCGTGACAACTGTCACGAATGGTCAACCAACTACTTCCAACAACTATATCTTCTTTGCACAACCTCGCTCTGAGGCTCACCTCTTTATGCTGAACATAGAAATGTTTTTTTTTCACTTCAGGTGGTGCGCATCACCGGCCCCATTCTATAGGGCTTCAAGTGACTCCCATTAATGAGTTTTGTCAACATGACACCATCTAATTACTGCAACTACACAGCACCTCGAGAAGTATTAGACTGAATAAGATAGGGACCCTGCGAGTACATTTGTAACTTTCCTAGATGCTTGATAAACTTATTGTCATATAACAACACCAAATCTCCTACCATGAAATATTTGTGCTTAATGTGGTGATCATACCATGTCTTCTGTCGATCCTTCACAACTTGCTGTTGGAATCCTGAGAGGAAGTGATCCTCATCGAGATGAAGCAGCTCCGCAATACATTCTTCTAAGGCCTCTGCATGCGCCATGCTTGTTTTCACAACAATACACAAGCTGGGAACGATGTACTCCATCGGCATGACTGCCTCTTGCCCATAAACCAATTTAAACATTGTGTGACCTATGAGCCATTTGTAGGTAGTACGATAGGCCCATAAAACTGTAGGAATTTTCAAATCCCAGTCATCATAGTTGATGTTACATACCTTGGTCCGTGTTGTCTCCAAAATTTTATTGAAGGCCTCAAAGTGCCATTGGTCTGTGGATGGTAGCAAGTACTCCGCTTATGTTCTACCTGAATCTCATCAGTTAGTGATTTTATTGTTTGATTGATAAAGTGACTACCTTGGTCACTCATCAGGATGCGTGGACACCCGAAGCGTGTCACAATGTTCTCAAAAATAAACCATTCTGATGTCACGGTGGTGCAATCAATGACTGGTGCAGCCTCCGCTCACCACGTTAGGTAGTCAGTTGCAGTGATAATATAACCGGCACCAGTGCACTTACCTAGCAGATTGATGGGACCTACAAAGTTGATGGCCCATTTATCAAATGGATGCAAAGTCACCTGTGGTGCCAGTGGCATCTCATCTCTCTATGATGGATTACCAACCTATTGGCATACATCCCAAATCCTAGCATAGTCTGTGGCATGGTTATACAATGTGGGCCACCAAATCCCAGCACGCAACACCTTTCGAGTAGTGGCATAGCCTCCGCAATGACCTCCCACAACACCTGCATGCGCGTCCTCTAGAATAGGATCCTTCTCATGTTGTAAGACGCATCATCACAGTATCTCATCCAACCCAAGTTTATAGAGATGTCCTGCAATCAGTGAAAAATCAGAAGCCTTAATGACCAGCTACTTCTTCTAGCTAATCGACATGTCTGCAAGGGCGAGGCCAGTAGATAAAAACTGAACAATAGGTCCATAGAAATAGTTTGCAATTTCAACTAAGAATAATTGTGCATTAGGCAACCCATCCTCAATATTAGTGGGTTCTTCACCATTCTCAATACATGACAGATGATCAGGGCTAGCATTCAACCGTCCTAGCTTAACCACTATTTCAAAATAAAATTCTTGGAACAAAAGAAACAACCTATAGATTCTCCCCCCAATATAGGCTTATTTACTAGGTATTGCAAAGCTAAATGATCAGTGAACATCGTAAAGTGTCCATCCAAGAAATAGTGCCTCAACTTTTGTAGAGCATACACCATCATCAGGCCTTCCCTTTCAGTTGTGGTGTAATTTCATTCAACAAATGATAACTTCCTACTGGCATATGCTATGGGATGATCCAATTCACTTTCGTCGGGTTGTGCAAGAACAACCCCCAATGTAGTAGAAGAGGCATCAACATGCACATGGAATTTCTTCTTCCAATCAGGAAAAACCAATATGGGTGCCGAAGCCATCTTGGCCTTCAAAGTATCGAAGCTGCCTTGAGATTCCTAAGTCCATTCAAATGCAACATCTTTCTTTAGTAGTTTCTCCATAGGAGCAGTAATTGAAGCATATCCCCTAATAAACTTGCGATGGTAGCCTCTGTGGCCCAGTGTTGCTCGGAGCATTTTTACATTTGTCGGTGGTGGTAAACTGAGGATCAGCGCAATCTTTTCCAGATCTATCAATAGACCTTCTTTGCAGACGATGTACCCAATTAATATACCAAAGGGTACACAAAAAATACATTTTTTGGAATTCAATGCAATTTGATGCCATCGACACCGTTCCATCATTAATCATAGGTTGTACAGGTGGTCTTTAGCCAAACCATAGACGGTCCAGTCATCCATATAGGCCTACAAGAACTTTTTAATAAAATACTTAAAAACTGTGATAACGACATGGGAAAATATGACGAGAGCATTTTTTCAGTCCAAATGGCATGACCGTATATTGGAAACAACCCCATTCAGTGATGAATGTTGTCTTATGGCGATCCTCCTTCACGATTCAGATCTGGTGGTAGCCTGAAAAACCATCCATGAAGGAATATACCTCATGGCCGCCTACACCTTCCAGGGCTTCATCTGTGAAATGGGTCGGGAACGAATCGTGCATACATGCGTCATTCAATTTTCATAGATCGACATAGATGCATATTTCTCCAGTCTTCTTATCTTGGACGACCATCATGCTTATCCACTCTGATTCTTCTCCCAGCTTGATAACACCAACATCAAGCATCCAATCAAGCTCATTTTTCACTTGATCCTTATATCGTGGGTTCAGTCTATACGGCCTTTGGCAGATTAGTTTTGCATCCGGTTTGAGCAGAATATTCATTTCTCCTAAATCGCCAAGGATCTCCTTCATCACAAAAAACCATGTGGGGAACAGATATTGGAACTCGTGCAGTAGATCCATGATTTTGGCTATTGTTTCTTCACCCCAATAGTCCCCAACATTACTAAACTTCAGGTTTTCTACTATCCCAATGTCAAATTTTCTAATGCGGAGCAATTGGTTCATCAATTTCATCGGCATGTCGGGAGCTGTGACACCGTGAATTCCCTCAGACTCTGGGATATTAACTTTGTGCAGCTCGTCATCATGTTCAAGTTCTCTGGACAAATTGCAATACATCATCATGGATTGGACAGAGCAATTTGCACGGGGATCAACCGAATATGTGATAGGGGTGAATTTTAGTACTATGTCACAGATAAGGTGTAAAGCATTACATACCTCAGCATCAGCAAACTAGAAGTTAAACTTTTACACAAAGTGACTGACAATTCCTCCCATGTGGTAATGGTTCTGCGCAACTTTACTTCTACATACCAGGACTGTGGCATTTCTTCGAGAGTATGAATAGAAGCATGAACCCACTCATCTCTGGGTTCTGATGTCCATAACGTCTGACATTCGATCAAATGATTAGTGTCTTCATTATGTCCATCATAACTCCCAACATTGTAAACTTCTGTATCACCAAAATGGACCATCATCAATCTCTGCCACTGCTCCCAATCGTACATCGTCCATTTGTGCATCGCCCACCAACGGGTTCAGGGTATCTTTTTGTGCTACATCAAGAGCTAATATCCTTTGCAGTTCGAACACTTTTTTTTCAAATTTTTGAAAGAACTCATAGAGTCCTAGTAGTCCTTCATAAATGGGAAACTCAGCCATCTCAGTTACAACATGTCGAAGAGACTATGTAATTAACCCACACTTCCTGAATGATACCTCATGCGACCGATTTTGCCAATTTTCTAGAGAATCCTTGGAATATGAAGATGTGGAACTTGCACTGTACCATCCAAGTTCGTCGTCAATAGTGGGATGGATGTAGTCCTCGGAAATGTTCTATTCCTGATCCTAGCTTCTCCTGACTTCATCCTTCATAGGTTCAATATAGCGCCGTCCTTCATGGGGGTCCATAGGAGACACGACCCTAACATCCTGGTTCTCAAACGTCATGACTCAGTTTTTGAAGTTAATAAGTGCCATGCTGTCATTATCCCACCCAATTCCTAATAGCGCTGGATAGGACCCACCATCTTCTACAATTGATTTCATTCGAATAAACTTTGTTTAAAGCCTATTTAATTTAGTTATTATAATTAATATACACAGAACACCTTGAATTAATCACTTTGACATACGCCATCTCATGATTTCATTATAGTTTTTTATATTTAGTGTTTTTCTTTTATGCAACAAGTTTCCTACCCTGTGGCACTGCATAGCAGAATTCCAGAAGTCCTTCCTTTCCTATAATTACTAGGGCCGTAAAGAATAGATAAGTTTTTTACATTATAACAATTGCCGCTAGAGACACAGACTTAGATTAGGGATATAGAAGTCCCCTCCTTTGTTTGACTTAGAGCCTGTATAAGAAGGTTCAAGCGATCATTATTATTAAAAGTAGTTTGAAGTTGATGTATCCAATCTTTTTTAGAACTTAATGAGAAAACACGAGCGAGCATAGAAAACTGTAGTGGATACCTATTTTATTGCTCACATTTAATTCTATGTTGCATGAAAGCTTTGACTTGAGGAATGGAAACATATAATATATAGATATCAAAACCCTACCAAAGGCTACGAGTTATTCCTTTCAATTCCTTATTAGATATTAGATAAACAAAGTAGAGGACAAAATAAAAATGGTTTCATCATGAGGTATTATGCTTTGATTTCTATCTTAAAGCAAGTGGGACAATCAATATACTGGGTTTGGGTTTTAGAACCGTGTAAGTGGGACAATCGGTACACTGAATTTTAGAACTGTGAAACATTTACAAAAGGTTAAATACTTTTAAAAAAACTTAGAAACTTACATGGATTCCTCCAACACGTTTAGTTACCCCAACCACTTCAAAGCAAGCTATTCAATTCTCAAACCCTCCACACACAGATTAACAACATAGAATTTCACAATGAGAATTCTATGTATTTCTTCCTTCATTATAAGAACCTTACGGTTGTACTCTTGGGTGTCTATCCACATGCCTTCTTTCCTTTAAAATTATTGGAAAATAATGACATAAGTTAGGCTTTGGCCTTCATTCCAATTGTAAGTAGAGTGGGTGCGCTTTGCGAACAAAGTTAATTGTAAGTATACTCTTTGTGAGTTGTAAGTATACTTAGGTGGCATAAGAAGAGTACATAGAAATGAAATTGTTTATAAAGGCATTATATGATGCCATATTACCTGAAGTGGTACAAATAATAGTTATAAATGTACATAACAATGTGATTTTAAGTATCATATGTATAAGAAGGCCAAAACTTGATATGTATATACGTGCTAAGAAAACATAGTGTGTTTTTCTCAATGATTTTGGCCTTCTAAGAAGAGAGAACTTGTACCACCTATTATGTATCCAATTTTTCATGTTTTGAATATGAAAAATTTTCAAACATATTTTTAAAACAACTTTTAGCACTCAAGTTGTGTTTTTAAAACTTTAGATATAATAATTTTACCCAAAATATATGTTTAAGGCTAGTTTTTGGGCTAGTCACAAACCCTATCTTACAAAAGGCTTGTCTCTAATTTTATGGCAACTCTAATCTTGAATTTTGTCAATACTACTTTATAACCTGTCTATAACCTAAAAATCTAAGACCGTAAAACTTCAAAAACAAATTGGAGTGAAATGTTGGCACATTAATTCCATATTTCCTCTCCACCCTCCAAATTTTAGAGACTAAATTGTTGTAGACAAAGAATGGAGCCAATCTTGATTTCTGTAACGTCCTGGTTTTGACCCCATTTGCATGATGTATACATTGTAATTAATCGTGGTGAGGAGCTAAAGGCAAAAGCCCCACAATCGATTTGGTTGTGAATGTTTCAACAATAGGGATAGTTGCCGATGGTATGTCGTGCTATCCGGCACATTATAGTTTGGCATCATGTAAACACGCACATCAATTAAAATAAACCACAACCAGCTACGGCAGTGCAACGTTGAATGAAAAGGGCATGATTCCAAAGGATAAGGGATGGGGGAATGTCACACCTTGGCCTATGGGGAAAAGACCCATGTGTTACCACCTTGTGTGTTTGCCATCTTCCCTTGTCAACCTCTTTAATGTTTTTGTTGAGTTGTTGAGGCAGTTATGGCTGCTGGTGATTGAGGCAGTTATTGTTTTTGGGAGTGGGGTGGCAAGACTGTCAGTCCCTTGCCCACGCGCCCACTCCATCTTCTCCACGACGCCACTCTTCCCGAGTTGGTTCATCTCCTCATGCACTGAGGTGAGGTTTATCTCCCTTTTTCTTCTTATTCAATGTTTATTTGTTCATTGGGGTCATGTAAATCTTATATAGCTAGTATACTTGTCTTTACAGATCTTTTTACAACCTCATTACTAGTTCCTGCAAGTTTTTTTAATGTAATTTTAAAGTAAAGTCTCTCTCAAGATAGTTATAGGGACTACACGAATAAGGATTCCATAGTGATAGTAGGGTATCTCTTCATGGAAGAGCTCAACAAACTACCCAACAATCCAGATAGGTGAACAATCATCGATAGATAACAACAACATATGGAAACATAATAGATATGAATCATATCTACCACATTTTCAGCACTATTATTCCATTTCATCACAAATATGATCAGATGCACAAAAATCAAAAGGTTTCACACATAAAATTAACATACACCATTTGACAAAGAGATTTTAATGTGGAGACCCATACTAAAAAAAACCAAAAAAACGCTCTTCATCGGGATCAACATTACATCCCTTCATGACTCTTATTCATGCTTTGCACTACGACTTGCAATAGACTTCTTCATATCTCACTCTTGACTATCTCTCTCCTATTTTCTTCCTAAACAAAAACATAGCCAACCCCTAACGCCCAACCCTTTCCCATTTTTATAGGTTCTAAAGATTGATTTTACATCCCGTTCCCACGACCCATAACTCAATAAATTTTCTAGTTAACTCACCGCATATATTTAGTGTTTCCCCAAAGACTGCCCAAAATTCACGATCCGACCCATTCCGTCTTTGCTCCATCGTAGCCTTGTTCACACTGGGACTGAACTTCTAAAAACTTCTGAACCATACTTTACACACATTCCTAGGGCCAAAAACACATAAACGTAAATTGCATCTCATATAATGAGCTTATATCTTTTTTAGTATAGTTTGAGTGGATCTAACAGTTGAGAACACATGTTTCCTCCTTTGAGGTCATAGGTTCAAACACAAAAGTGTCACATGTCCTTGTCTCACAAAAAAGAGGACTCTCACTTTAAAAAGACATTATTATTATTATTATTATTATATAAATTTAAAAGTAGTTAAAATATATAATTTCCATCAGTTTTATAAACTTTGTATATATTTTTAAATGAGTTGGCTATAATTTAAGTAGGTGCATCTCTAAACAATGAAATTTGGATATAGCCTATAATCATAACAACCAACTTTGAAATACTTTCCTATTATATGCATCTCCACTAAAAACTAGCAACAACCATATCAATAATATTAATATGTTCTACTCCCCGAGGTGTAGACCAATTGACAACCGTGCACTTGTTAAGGTGTACGGGCTGTTAAGCATGTCAAGGGTTCAAACCTTGTTGCATCTTGAGATGCGTTGTGGGGTTCAGCGTATTCTCCTGGAGATTATGGTGGTAGCGGTCAGAATCCAAACCGACTAGTTGTCGATTACTCCAGATACAAAAAAATATATATATATTAATATGTTCTAATACCCCCATAGGCATATATTTGATAATGCACGTCAAATTACCTCCACCTTAACTTGTGGTTGGTGAACACTAATAGGTCACAAGTTAAGTGCCAATAATAAGTTATATTCCTTTTTTAATAATTGTTTATTTTAAATTTGTAAATACTACCATAGAATCAATATAGAAGTTACACTTGTCTCATACTCTTGTCATCTAGAAAAAGCATAGGTTCTTTTCCACCGAGAAATCTCAAATAAAAACACCTATGAATATAATAATTAGGTAAAAAATGGAATTAGTGTGCACATCATCTTAGGCTAAAGTGGCCCTACATGGTATTGCATTAAGGGCAGTTATTACATGAGCTATTTTTTATTTTTTTCCAATACCACAAATGCACTTATCACATGAGCTATCCTCTATTTTTTTATAATAGTTTACTAAGGTATTTTAAAGACAAGCATAGGATCAATCTTGAGAGTACACTTGTCGGGCAATCTCTTGAAAAGTAGGAAAATCATAGATGGTATTCCACCCCAAAATTCTAAGATATAAATGCATATCCTCGTATTAAAATTAACTTGTGGTTGGTGAACATGGATAGGTCACAAGTTAAGTTCCACTAATAAGTCATATTCTTTTTTAAATAATTGTTTATTTTAAATTTGTGAAGAGTACCATAGAATCAATCTCCAAATTACACTTGTCTCATACTCCATTCGTCTAGAAAAAGCATAGGTGAATAGGTGCTTTTCCACCTAGAAATCTCAAATAAGAACACCTATGAATATTATAATTGGGTAAAAAAGGCAATTATCCCCCAAGTCTACAGATCATCTTAAGATGAAGTGGCCTTACATGGTATGCCATTAAGTGCATTTATTACATGAGGTATTTTTTATTGTTTTTCAATACCACAAGTGCACTTATCACATGAGCTATCTTCTATTTTTTTTTAATTGTTTACTAAGAATTTTTAAAGACCCATAGGATCAACCTTCAGAGTACAGTTGTCCCAATCTCGCCCAATGTAGGAAAGTTAAAGATGGTATTCCACCCTAAAATTCTAAGATATAAACGCCTATGCACACAATTCCACTTAACTTGTGGGTGGTGAACAAGAATAGGTCACAAGTAAAGTGCCACTAATAAGTTATATTTTTTTTTTTAATAATTGTTATTTTAAATTTGTAACCACTACCATGGAATCAACGTGGAAGGTACACTTGTGTAATACTCTTGTCATCTAGAAAAAACATAGATGCTTGTCAACCCGCAAATCTCAAATAAAAACACCTGTGAATGTAATAATAACATAAAAGGGGAAATTATCCAACATCTTCAGTTAAAGTTAAAGTGACCAGGTATTTTGTTGTCCATAATCTAAAAAAGGTGTTTATCTATTCATATTTAACTATTTCTTTTGGAGATCAGAAAATTGGGCGTCCTCTACTCAAGAAAACAGTACAATCGTCCAATCAGGATGTTCACGTTAATGTTTATGACGATGATCACGTTAATATTTATTGGGAATTACAAGGTAACGAAGGACTGGGACACAGAGCTGAACTGGAGGAGCAGAGGCGACAGCTAGTTGAACTGGAGGAGCACGTGCAGCACGTGCGACAGCTAGTTGCTCATCCGTTTGCAATCATGGCGAATAGGGCCCAAGAACATGACAGAGCTGTATTGGAGGAGGAGGAACACATCCCTTTACCAGTAGATGTGTTGCTACAAATCGTGACAGTTGATGGAGATGATCCAGCTGATGAATTAGTTTATGCGGATGATGATGTTAATGTTTATGTGGATGACCACGTTGCGAACATGGAGATGCAGCAACTGCGACATATTCTAGTTGAACTGCAGGAGGAGGTGCAGCAACAGCGACAGCTAGTTGCTCACATGACAGAAGCAACTATTCGAGGAGGAACAGCACATCGTAAGAGCTGATGATGAGGATGCAAATATGCAATTACAAGCTAACGAAGGTGATGGGACTGAAGAACAAAGAGGTGAAGATAAAGGAACGATGAAGGACGGCGATCTCCAAAGCAATTGATTTCGTTCAAATCAACTTTGTTAAAGTTTATTTAATTTAGTTATTATAATTAATATACACAGAACTCCTTGAATTAATCACTTTCACATACGCCATCTCATGATTTCATTATAGTTTTTTATATTTAGTGTTTTTCTTTTACGCAACGATTTTCCTACCCTGTGGCACTGCATAGCAGAAGTCCAGAAGTCCTTCCTTTCCTATAATGACTGGGGCCGTAAAGAACAGATAAGGTTTTTACATTATAACAATTGCCTAGAGACACAGACTTAGATCAGGGATAAATACTTTTGAAAAAACTTAGAAATTGACATGGCTTCCTCCAACACGTTTATTTAGTTTCCCCAACCACTTCAGAGCAAGCTC
Organism: Pseudotsuga menziesii; assembly: GCA_001517045.1. NCBI lineage: Eukaryota > Viridiplantae > Streptophyta > Pinopsida > Pinales > Pinaceae > Pseudotsuga > Pseudotsuga menziesii. Next base: position 337,372 of record LPNX010130778.1, read on the forward strand.
TTCAGTTATCAAACCCTCTACACGCAGATTAACAACATAGAATTTCACAATGAGAATTCTATGTATTTCTTCCTTCATCATGAGAACCTTACGGTTGTACTCTTGGGTGTCTATCCACATGCCTTCTCTTCTTTAAAATTATTGGAAAATAATGACATAAGTTAGGCTTTGGCCTTCATTCCAATTGTAAGTAGAGTGGGTACACTTTGCTAACAAAGTTAATTGTAAGTATACTCTTTGTGAGTTGTAAGTATACTTAGGTGGCATAGAAAGAGTATATAGAAATGAAATTGTCTATAAAGGCATTATATGATGTCATATTACTTGAAGTGGTACAAATAATAGTTATAAATGTACATAACAATGTGATTTTAAGTATCATATGTATAGGAAGGCCAAAGCTTGACATGTATATACCTGCTAAGAAAACACGGTGTATTTTTCTCAATGATTTTGGCCTTCTAAGAAGAGAGAACTTGTATATACCTTACGGTTGTACTTGCACTTCCTTTCCATTGATGATTTTGCATTGTATTGTCTCATTGTTCCTACATTTATGACCACCTTGATGATTTTGTTCCTACAATAGAATGCAAA
>LPNX010130834.1:4169-92208 GCA_001517045.1 Pseudotsuga menziesii
AACTCCCCAAGACTCTATACAAATGTCTAGCATGGCCACAAAGACAAACTTAGACCTTCATCAACCTATGGGCCTAGTTGCTGGAGCACCCGTTCACCACTTTGAAGGTATGAGTGAAAAACCTAACCAATTAAAATCGTCTAAGAACAAGATTAATTGGAAAGGGAAAAAAAACACTCGATGAAAGGAGACCCTAACCCTCAAGTCCAAGGTGACATCCATACATGTGCACCATCCTAGTACATTAATTACATTAATTTTCCCACGCAGGGGAGCGGACATTTCGTTTTACAAAGGGGCAATTGCCCTGCAGAAGTGAAAAATCCTCAGATTTTTCCAAGGTACAATTTGTACAATTCTGTACATCTTCATGTACATGAAGTTGCCACCTAGTCGAAATAGGTGGGAAACAGGTCTCATTCAATCATAAGTCATGGGTGGAAAATCAATTATGGATGAACTGGATGAATGGGGACAAGTGATACATGGAACCAGCATAACACTAAGGTTTACAAGTTGTGTAAAGCATGACATAAGAAATAGTCTTCTACATAAGATTATTTGATCATTCTCAACACAAGTTTAAGCATCAATATAATATAAGCATAGGTCACCATAATCATCATAGCATAACAAATCCAAGGTGTTAGTATACATCAAAGAGCAAAATCCTACCAAAGAGCCATATACCTGATCTCACTGTATACCTGTCTCTATCTGATATGCCCATCTCTAAACTATGTACCATATCTACTACTCTGCTCGAATAAACTAGGTCACCACTGAAGTCATCTCAAAGGACAAGGAGATCTCAGTTCTGGCCAGGAAATACTCTATATCTGTTGCTGAACAAAGGCTCTGAATGGCTCATGCTGCAAAAATGATCCATGTTGTATCCCCATCAATAACTTTGGCTCAAAGGAAAAGAGAACATCTAAATGTTGCATCATGGTAGCCCAGCTACAATATATGTGATAATAAGCACTTGACTCTTGCTTTCCCCCAAGGTCTCACCCAGTGGCTTGAAGATTTCTGCCACGTGACCCGAGGTGCGAATTAGGCGGTAACAAGCACCATTGATGGCTTGTACCATTTCATGTCAATAGGGTGAGTGAAGACCATTGAATGGTACACCACATGCATACAGAAACCTAAAATATTTTGCATCCACATTATCCCTACAACCTTGGTCAAGGAAATATGATATTGTTCTATGCATAAGCGAGAATCCACTACCATGGCGGTATGGGGATCGACCACCATACATTCTATGTGGGTGCGATGTCTCATATTCAACCCTTGATTTTTTGGATTTGCTTCGTGCGACCTCCTCTTCTCCTATTATTTGTTTCTCTCTTTCACGGGCAATAGGTCTTAGGTTTTGAATCCTATAGTCTTACCTTCATCCCATGGCTTAATTCCACATAAATGCTTTCTCACACGGGTATATGAACCAGTGCAGTTTTTATTACAATGGGAGCACATAAAATTTGTGGTTCCGCCCTCTTTATCTCGCCCAAGACTTGTCACACACTTCCACTAGGGTGTTGAAGTCTCTTTGTGTTTTGTCCATCATCACTATTAACTTCATTATCATCATCCCCTTCCATTTCTTCCTCCTCTCCATGGTACGTGCCACTCCTTACTTCTTCTTCCTCGCCATTGGTAGTCCATCTTTCCAACACCCATTATAATCACAAATGGAACCAAAAGAAAAAACCACATTACCATCATGTTTTTTGACTTAAGATGAGAATAACTTGCTTCCTACAATAGAATGTGGAGAAGGAAAAATGGGAAATCGTAGGAGAAGAGAACATTCAAGATTCAATATAGTGGATTTTTTTTTAACAAACAAAGAGTGGGATTTAGAGCTTACTTCTTTAGATATTCAATGGTGGTTGAATGTAACCATGGAAGCCTTTAATTCCATTTCCAAACTCTCACAAAATACAACCTTCAATCTCCCTTCCAATCTCTCACAAATTTGCTCATTAACAACTAGTAAACAACCCACTCAAAATCCTAGTAAAGGGGAATGAAATGAGTGAAATGAGAAATAGAATGAAAGCAAATGGAGTTAGTGATTTAATCCACTATAGAAACCCTAGCCATTCCTAAACCAATGATTGGAACCTTGTCTTGGTTCCCACAAGCAAGAGAGAAAAAAAAGACTGCTTCTAACTGATGAGAGCTAAGGGGGGGCTGAGGGAGCATTTTTTTGGCTCTTGGGAGCGTTGAGTGTTGAGAGAGAAACTTGGGAGCTTTGTAGGAGAGCTCTGGAATCTTTGAGGGAGTGACCCTTCTTGTCTTGGCAAGGCATGCATTCACAAAAATCACTCCCATAAGGGAGCTATCAGGAAGTGTGCTCCCAAGGGCGCTTCTTGATCACTCCCTTTGGGAGTGTGCTTCGAGAGTAAAAAATTGAGGGGAGGGCACTCCCCTGCTGCTAGTTCACACCCCACAACCCTTCTTAGGTCCACATGTTGATCGCTAGCATATATTTACTTTAGTCAATGAAGCCTGGACATACCACCCATTGAAACCCTCCTACAATTCTCTTTCCTTCAGGGCTGATCTATCCATACATGAAATTGTAGAAGGCTTCAGATAGATCACTTTGATACCATGTTGAAATTCTTCAGTGAATGGTAACTGTCCTACTCTTATTTCTAACCTACCAAATTAGGAAAACAGAAAAACAAAAATATTTATCAAAACTGTAATCTGAGATCTAATAGACACTAAAACACATCTCATTGAAGAAAGTAACAGCAAGTACACCTAATTAGAAGGGTACCCATACCCTGGGTAGGGTACCTTTCCCAACCTTGGGTACAAGTACCTGTGTCCCAGGTACAGGGTTGGGAAAAGGTAACATTCCATACTGGGTACTTCACCCATGCACTTGATACTTCTGTCATGAAACTCAAGGATGTTGCTTGTAGAGGAGATAGGGTACTTCGATTTTGGAGACGCCTAGGGATGCCCGGAGACACTTACGTGGACCTACAGGTCCCAAAAACAAAAATAAAAAATAACAAATACAAGCAGGGAATGTTGGGGGGGGGGGTATAGGTGGGGCCCTCTCCCAAACCCTAATTCGCCCCTTAAACTCACTTTTTTCCATTTTGCATTGCCAATTTTTTTCCCAGCTGAGAAGAAACGTGAAGGTGAAAGAGAGCAGCAACAGTGCAGCAGTGGTGAAGGAGGAAAACAGTCCATTAGTGAGGAGAAACTGTCCAATATCTATTATCTATATCAAATATGTAATTTGAATTTCCACTTTATTTCAATGAAATTTGACACAATGTGCATGTTTTACTATTTAGTTAGTAGCTTTAAGTTAGTCTGTTAGACTTTATACTGTGTTACTAACTGAACAGTGAAAATGATTTGAATTTCCTATGTATTATAATTTATAATTCTGAAGGTTTAATATATATATATATATATAGTACCCCTGACGTACCCAAGTCCTCGTTTCAAAAAGTGGCGTCCTCGTCTCCATTCTCTTCCCCAAACGAGGTAACCCAAGTTTCCTAGCAACGTAGAAGTACACAGGTCTGAAACTCAAATCACATCACTGTTTATTCCTCTTGAAATAAAAATACCCTGAAATCTTTAGACTCTACCATTCACTCAATGCTTCTATTTTGAAAACTGAATGAATAAAGGCTATACCCGTCCCTTCTACTTGATAGACTAAGTGGCACAATGATTGTGGACACATGCACTACAGTGCATTAACTGAAATAAACCTAAACCCTAGATCTATTCATGGCCTTGTGATTAAAGCCCTCAATCTGCATGAAAGAATTATTCCGAGGAAGGCGCACTCACTAGAAGAGTGTGCAAGTATGCATGCATGCATCTTTCTCTTCTAGGGTCTGTGCCCCATCTAATTTTAGAAACTTTCCACATGCAAAGCGCCCTAACTAACTTTGCATGCAACTACTAATTTGAGCAGAATTAGAAATAGAACTACACTACTAAATATAAAAGTATCTAAATTGGAACTCTACTAAGAATGGTGCAGGCATGCCAAAAGCATACATGTGCCCTTTATCTCTCTCCTCCATAAATGCCCCTGCACCCTCATTCACTGCTGTACAGTGTTGAAAAGTTACCAAGGAAGTGTTGTTCACCTTGTGTTGCCTTGGGGTGGACAAGAACACTTTAAAAAGTGACCCCTAGTCATTTAAATTAATAAAGTGAGAAGTACTTTATATTTTTAAAGTCACTTTATTAAAAGTTAAGTCATGGTTTATCCTAAGTTCATATTTAATGATAAAGTCAAGTGAGTGATTAATTAGAAGGATCTTCACTTTATTAAATGACATGAGGTGCACTAAATGTCATTTATTATTTATTTAATGAGCATTTATTGTGAACCCTCAATCTAATCTAATCTAGACCATTGGATTGAAAGAGGAAGTTACCATGAACAAAAAAGGCTTGGGGAGAGGCAAACCGCAACTTTTGTTCACTTTCACAAGAGAGATTTTTGAGAAAGGAGAGAGCAAGAAGAAGAAAAAGGCAAGGGTTTGAAGTGATTTCATTTCCAGAGAAAGAGAAGGAGAATTCTGCAGGTTTCAGAGGCACAAAAACCAAGGAAGAATCATTCTTTTATTTCAGCAATTTCAGCAAGGCAAACAGGATGTTTTCCAGGGTAGAATTTGCAGTTTTGATGGCATATTTTTTTAGCACGTTTTTCGAGGTGATTTCTGCAGATTTCTAAAAAAAATTCAAAAAAAAAGTTCGTACAGTCGTACGGAACTGGCCGTACAGCACGCTTTTCGAGGTAGACTGTGTGCAAAATTTTTGCTGGGCTGTTTTTCTGGCACGTGGTTCGAGAAGAATAAATTCTGAAATTTCAGCAGGCCATTCAGGGATTGATTGGCACGTTTACCAAGGCATTTGGTGAAGATAAGTACTGCTGTATTTTTATTTAAAGTTTGCCTGAAAGAATAAAAATATCTCGCTCAAGAATAGGTTTTCCCTTAGGGGTTTTTCCTGGACCATTTTTGGTCAAAAATCTCAGTCTAAAAATTTCATGTGTGGCTGATTTAATTTTCTGCATTTGAAAATTTGGCTGTTAGAAATTTTCTGAGTTTATAAAGTTGAAAGAATCTCAAGTGTTTCTAAATTTTCAGTGAAAATTTTTAATTTTTAAATGTACATGCATATTGGGCTTGGGCATTAAACCATATGCAGTGATCTGAACTTGAAACCGGGTTGGGGTTTAAAAATTTTCATACAGATCTGCTGAAGGAGGACATACTGCTGCTGCTGTTATGAAGTCTGCTTTATGGGCTGCTGTATGGAATCTATGCTGGATCTTCTCTGCATGTGCCAAGATCCTCTCTGCTTGCTGCTGCCATTAATGGCACTCTGCTGGATCCTTGACAAGGTACTAAAAAACCAACAATAGAAAGCTTAACTGATTTGATCACTTATTGCATCAGTAATCCAATTAGATAAATATGCTATGAAACAAGCAATATTCCAAGGTCCTCCATCTCACTACTCCTTGTCTCATATTTTGTTATTGTATGGAGTCTGGACAACCACCCTATTGCTATATTGTTTGCAGGAAGCATCCTTATTTTATTATCAGTTACAAGCAGTGCATTTCACTTTCTGCGAAATTATGTTATAAATTTTGTGTTCATTTTGAGGTCCTCCTTTCGGCTGCTTGATATTATGTATTCCTAAATATTGGTACTCAACAATCTTCGTTTTCACCTTCCCAATAAGAAGAGATGGCCAGCTGGTTTAAGATATGTATTAAAAGAAGGAAACATATTTGATTGAAATATGAAAGAGGAGACTTAACCTGGATCACAATATTGCCTGTGTGAAGTACATGCTTTGTAATGAGATTTAAATTATGAAACCTTGCATTCTTATAATGTCTGTCTTTTCCTTCTTACCAGGATGGGCAATTGAGAGCAGTACTTGGTGCAAGTGGGGGAATCAAAATAATTGCTGCAACTACTGAGTTATTTTTGAACTATTTCATCAAGGGGATAGATCCCTTATCATCAGTAACTGCACCTCGAGTTTATCATCAGGTCTGCTGACTATTTTTCTGATTCAAGACTGTAATACATATTTTACTAGCTTCAGTATTCATTTTAATAAGTTTCTTATTTTTGCCCGTTTTCGCTTTCCCACAGCATTGACATACACACATACAAACACATATTTCACTAGCTTTTTTTACTTTTGTGATGAATTGCAGCTGATCCCAAATGTAGTTTCCTATGAGAACTGGACCACTGTTTTGGGAGAACATATTGAACTTCCGAGTAAGACAATAGAAGGGCTACAGAAACGAGGCCATAAGCTACAGGAAGTTGTTGGAGGATCAATGTGTCAGATCATTCTTCATGACCTCCATACTCATGTAAATATAACAGAATTGGAAGGTCAAAGTCTATCAAAAAAGAATATTGTTTATGGAAATCTCATTGCAGTTAGTGATCCAAGGAAAGCTGGTTTTCCTGCTGGTTTTTGATATACAATTTGGTATCCGTGTGAAAATCTATATGCACTTTACTGATGAAATTCTTATTGTGGATGTCCTGGAGTTTGAGTTTGATTGATTTAGTTTTGGAGATTTGTTCATGAGTCCTCTTGTGACTGAAGTCGCCTAATTGCTGAAAGTATGTGGTAATGAGCCTAGAAGTAGCAATAAGCAACAATAAGCAGCATTGTGGGAAGATTTGTCTTCTTACTAGAAGTGAAGCATCTAGAAAAAGTTCAAGGCAATGCATTTTTGGTCCTTGTACTGTGAAAATGTTCTCAAGGAGCCATGGCAGTCTTGGTACAGGTCTGACTACTAGTATCCATTTAGGCAATCAGATATGTGGGAAACAAAAACATATTGACAAATAATAAATATTGGATAGATAGATAATAAAATGTACAAGATGATGAATGTACATTCATGTTCATATTATGAAGTGCATTACAAGTCATCCTAAAATTGATCTCTTAGACTTTTGGATCTTTGATGACTTTTGGGTCGGCAGACATCCATTTTCTGAATAGGATATACTCTGCAACTTCCCTTTATTCTGAAAGAAATTAGCAATGGTAGAAGAGGACTGGAAAAGAACTTGATGAGTTAATGATGATCAAATTATCATTGTTGACAATCTCGTATTGATTACATTATCCTTATGGACAATCTCGTATTGCTTTGAAAAAGTATAGAAAGGTGAATCACCTCTATTATCCACAATCCATTTATTAAATTCTTAAAAAAAAAAATCTGATACTTTGATTAGTTTTGATTCATTGATTTGCTATAAATTAATATCAATATTATGATTAATTAGTTTATTTTATCCATTCATAATTAGTTTTTCTTTCAAAAGAAAAAGACATTTTTCTTGTTATTTTATTAAATCAAAGAAAAAGTTTTACATATCTTTATCAAGCTTTCATACTTCATCCATCATGCAAAAAACTCCCTACATAATTCTGCTATTCCTTTCTCTTACTACACTAATCATACGGATTATTATAACATAATGCATATATCCCAGATCTTTCAGCAAACCAATTGTTAACAAAATAAACCTTTACTACAAAAAACATTCTTAACGGAGGCTAACCAAATCTAATATGCCAGCTGCTCCTTCATCCAGCAGTAGACCCTCCAAAAATTCTTGATACCTCAACTAGCCAACCTTGAGAATGATAGCCTTTTTTGAAAAACTGTAAGCCATCAGATTAAAAGATCTAGAAACATGACTGAAAGAGGTCTGTGTAAAGGAGCTTTTTAAAAAGCTGAATTCGTTGACACCATTGTTTGCTATAAATTGATTAATTAATTTATTTTATCCATTAATAATTAGTTTATTTTATCCATTCATTTGTCATAAATTAGGCTTGTGAAATTGTAAACATTTTCATTTAATATTTTTATATAACTTAACTATTCTACTCCATTAATTTATACATGAATTTCATTAACTTAAATATGATTTTATTGATAATATTATTAATTTACATATAAATTTCATTAACTTAAATATGATTTTATTAACAAATATATTTATTCATGTTACATTTTAATGCTTAAAAGAAAATTTGTGTGTTTCTATGACACTTTCTTCCCAAGTTGCCCATTGCTTTTGTTAATGAAACTTAAAAATGCCATATCTAATTAGTAATATTTTAAATATGTTTTTTATTATAATTGTGGTATGTAAGTTCATTGTGAATAATAATTTTTCAATTCATTGTACATATGAGTGCACCCTAAATCCTTGTATTCAATTTGGTGTGAATAATGATTTTTCCATCATTCATTGTATATATAAGTGTATAAATAACATAGTTAATGTTAAATATTTATATTAAATTTTGTGTATGATGAACTTAAAACTAGCATAGTAATTCAACTTGTGGCGGGTGAATGTCTATAAGCCATTAGTCATTTTTGAAGCTCTTGAGACTTCAAAATAAAATTAAAGCATTAATTGAACAAACCAAAAGTTCATTAAGCATAAGAATTTAAAGTTTGACTAACGGTTCCAGTTAGTCATTTAACTAAGTCTTAATTAAGATGCATTTAAGTATAACAAGATACGACGACCATAAAATGAATCCCCATTGTACACTTGTTACACTCAGGTTAATCTTATTAATCCACTCAATAAAGTCCAAAATATAAGATATTAACATCTATCCAAATAATTAAAATTATTATTAAAATATTTGTAAAATTTTACATATTAAAATAAAAATAATAATTTTACAAATTAAAAAATATTATTTAATTTTTGTGTAAATAACATTCAATTACTCTAATATTATTAGAGTATGACTTTTAATAAACATTATGATATAGATGTCCTTTTATTAGAAATTGCACTCGTTGATACCTGAATAAACCATGCATAAATAATAAGTGAGCCCCCCAAAAAAATCTTTTTTAAAATCAAATTACCATAATTTGTTTAATATTAATAATTTATTTTACTTTCAATGAATGGTGTGGTAGTGAACCCAAAACATCATTTGATTTTTTTTTATCAAATTATCATAATTTATAATATTAATAATTTATTTGACTTATTAATTGATGTGGTATGTCATCTTTCTATAGAAATTGCATTCAAATATGCATTGTATATAAAAAAAATATGGCTAACCTTAAGATAACATTTTTTATTTTATTTATTTTATTTATTTTATTTTTTTGCGTAAATTCTATTTTTTATTTTATTTTTTTCGCACAAATGATCGTTATAAAATTTATAATTAATTTGACGTTTAATAAACCTTTCCGAATGTTTGTTAATACGTGAACTTAATCGAGCTAAGCCTATAATTTGGTGCATGAACAAGAGCCACTTACTAGCTATTGCAAAATGGGAAATGTTGTATTGTCATGTTGCAAAAAATTGAAGTATTAAATGATTATGAAGTTCAACGCTTGCACATCCCAACAATTATTTTATTCTAAGCATTCAAATTCTTTGCAGATATTTTGAACTGATTCAAAAATCGTCGTCTAAGGATTCTAAGCATAGATAAACAAACCACCCACAACATTTTGGAGTTTTTTCCCATAAAACAACTTCTTGTGCAAGGCCATAAGCAATGTCCCGACATTGCCACATGTCGTTGCATCTTAACTTGATAGCAAACTAGCAATTTTGTTTTATTGAGGATTTTCAACGGATCACTTCACTCCCAAGAAGATTTCAACATTCATTTATCTAGATTTTAATTTATTTTATCAGTCAACATTTACTTATCTCTCTAATGCTTGATAAAATAAATTATTTTATTAATCAACATTCATTTCAAAAAAAATTATTGATCAACATTCATTTTTATAGGAGGCTCCAATTTTTCATTAGCCTCTCCATGCTTCTTAGTGATGAATAAATATGCATTATGATTCTTCCATTACTTCTTAGAACTTCAAATAATTCACACGAAAAAAAATATGTTGCAGAAACATAGAAATCAATGGATATGCATACACTATTAGTATTTAATATTTAAAATGAATGAATAACTAACATGTTCTATGTTTTTGTTATCACAGATCTTGTAGTTGCCCCAACAGAGAAATTCAATACAAGATGTCAGAGGGGATGGGCAACCAAAGCCGTGATGTACGGAAATCCCAACCCCCAAAATATGGATGGTTGTCACGTCGGTTAAGACTTCCTTCACATTATGCGACTGAATGCCCAAGTGACAATGGGGGAGACTCGATCCTATCCTGAAAGGACAGATCTACAGCTAATCACCAAATCAAGCCCAGAAATGTGGATTCGTAACGTGAGAGCTAAAAACCCAAGATTTAAGGGATAAGCCATAATTTAAGGAGTATTCGAGTACGGGTGCTTAAGGATTATAGAAATGTTACTTGAATGAAATGGATCAGTTGGCTTAAAGGGTTTAAAACAGATCTAGGGTTGGTGTGTTTGTTCCAATGATCAAACGCAGGACCTTGGGGGATTTAATCAAGAATATGGAAAATTCCCAGGATGAGGTTGACACACATAATTCAGTCTTTCAACACACCTACTCGGATGCAAGATTTGACAGTGAAAAGATCCAATCAAAACTGGAACAAGAAACAGGGAAAACTAACTAATAGGGCAGAGAGGGCGTTTTCTCCTCTAGTGATCGGTGTCTGGAGATGGGCAGATGGAGTCCAATGCTGACACCTACAAGGGAGAGAGGGTTTTTCAGTATGCTGGATAAAACCCAGATCGCCAAATTTGCATATTTCTAGTGCAAATTGGTCCAGTGAATATTCCTACTTCTAAAGCAGGGTTTTCCAGTTAAAGCAATGATGGGCAATGCTTGGAGAAATTAAAAGAGGGAGAAATTACCTGTGAGATGTACCTGGATCTTGTAGATGACCTCAGAAGTGATGAAGAACGTTTCTTTCTTAATCAATTGACCATTTCCGAAGAAGATCTTGTTGTTGTTGAGCCTCGGCCAGTGACCCTAGTGCCGCCTTCAACCTGCCAAGCCAGAGAAAATCAAATACTAAGACAAACGAACGAGATCTGCATAATAAGGAAAGGACGGGAAGTAAAAAATCATAGAGAAATACATACTCCCTGAATCGAACACCCAAGAGCTGGGGCGATGGCTAGTTTCCCCACATATGCGCCCTCTTCCCTAGCGTGCCTCCTTTCCTACAGATGAATGGGTAAAGGAAAATATGAAATATCTATCCTGAAACAAACTCAGTACAGAAGAGCAGCAATGTCAATCATCAAATCATCAACTCATTTACAAAACTCAGAAAGTAATCCCAGATAAATCTCTTTATTCAATATTTTGGTGCCAGAGCTCATGTTTTACAATGGGGGGGTCACCTCTCTTAAATAGGTGGAGAGTGTGCCCACATTCTAACTAACTATCATCCGACGGTTGATATTAAGACATCATCAACAATGGAGATCGACAATACAAAGATCAACACGTGGATCAAGTGACCAAGTCAAAAGCGGTGGCACACTTTGATCAAGGACGCCTCTCTAGAGTGAAAGTCACATTATACCATAAGATGTGGCATGACAATACATAGGAGGGGGTCACTAGGGGCTTAATCCACCCTAGGCCCCTTTACAACTTCAAATCATATGATATAACAATAAAATACATCATTAGCCAAGTAGAGGGAGCGCCCCTTAGGGGGCTTTCCTCATTGACTGAGCCAAAATAAAATAATCTAGACAACTGTTGACTGAAAACTATTGAAGGACTGTTTGGGATGTTGAGACATATCATCTTCCAAATTTCCAAACCATTTCCTTGACACAGGAGGCCAAACTGATTTTTTCAGTGAAAATCCTAGTTCATTTTTGCTGCTACAATCTCTGGAAAATTATAAAATCACCATTACTCTATCCAGGATGAGAACAGGAAAATGACTACTCTGGATGATCTGGAGATGCAGAAGAATGGTATAAGTGACTACTCATACCCCCTGGAACACTGTACTGCTCTAGGTGGACCAAACACACTGCCATCTGTAATAAAATTTGATTATTTGGCCAATAATAAAGTGATAATAATCACTTATCAAGAGAACTAGGGCCAAACTCTCCAAACTGAAACTGCAGTATTGGTACTGGGCATGTCTGGAACAAATGTAGACCATGTTGTTTTCTAAGTCACCACCTCAGGATTCGTGCTTGACTTGGTCAAACTGGGTTGACCAGGTCAAAGTACCCAAACTGAAAGTGTAACCATATGATCCTGTAAGCATCAAGGATAATAAATGCTCCAATGGTGTTTATCAAAACCAAATTTAAGTCTAGTTATTCATAATCACGGTGACAATAATAATAATAGTAAAATATATACCTGTGCTTCTGAAAAATCTTGGAACCTTCTGGAAGTCTGCTTGTTCAGGCCATACTTACAAAGTGTAAACAATGTGCTACTGCTGGGTTATGATGGAAAACAAAGGCTAAGGCAAAGGGTAATGAATTTTGAATAAATTTGACTTTATGATCTCTCTGAATGACAACCAATACACTCAACTAAAGTGACATATGCATGACAGTTGACAATAGGGGATGGAGGTGTCTCACAAGTGGATAAAGTACTTAGGCTTGTTTCCTTTAGACTCTAGCAATTTTTCCTTTGCCCTAATTTTCAACATAAGTCGACCTTCAAAGGCAGGTGCCTTGGAATCCTTCTGGGCTCTAGTACTAACAAAGACACAACCTTTGTAGGCTAGTCTCACCTTGTTTCCCTGTGGGGGAAAATGAGCCGAACACTATACAAAGAGTGAGTGTTCATTCTTTGACCATTAACATTTTATCAATACACTTCACATTTCACCTAAGATAGTAGCCAATCTACAAGAGCAAGTGCACTGGAAATCCTTCTGGGCTCTAGTAAATGACTAAGGCCTAGACCTGCTGCCAGCGAGAAGTCCATAGCCTCGACGGGTTCGCCTCTCCCTGCTACCCCTATGGAGGGAAGATGAGCCTTACATTATATAAAGAATGAGTGCCCAACGGGCCTTGGCCACTGACTACCTTTGAAAACATTTCTACTTTTGCATCATTTAGATATAGCTTTTATGTGTTCCGATACTTTAGTGTTTAACAACACTATTTGGTGGAGCACTTGTTTTGAGGACTAGAGGAGAACTTCTAAAGTGAACCCGAACACACCGGACAAGCCACATAATTCATAGCCAAAGATACATAATCAACGTGGATTATGTCATGTACAGGGGTCAAGATGGGGAAAAGTTCTTCAATCTCACAACTATGAACCAGTCTAAGTCATGGGATGAAATTCATAAATGGATGAACTAGATGTACAAGGACAAATGACACATGAGACCAACCTAACACTAAGTTTTACTCTTTGTACAAGCATGGCATGAGCAACAGTATTAACATCAAGTCCCTTGATTAGTCATAACACAAGTTCAAGCATTAGCTCTTATAAGCATAGGTCACCATAATTGTTGAAATATTGTAACTTCGAAGAATATTCTAAATGCATTTTATTGATGTAACCTGTCGTAGATGTTTTATTCCTTTGTCTGTATGTTACTATTGTATTTGGTCATCATAGATTTATGAGGTAAAACCTCCATTGTAAGTTGGGTCAATAGAACCCTCCTGAATATAATATAATATCGTTTTGTGTCTTCCTAGGTGAAGTCGACCTAGTAAGTTTGTTGGGGCCGACTTGTTAGGGAAAAAGTCAAGTGGAAGAAAAAGTATAAATAGAGGAGGTGTGTTCCTCATTTGAACACACACACACACTTCTGTATAGTGCATAAGAGAGACAGAGAGAGAGAGAGAGAGAGAGAGAGAGATCTACAAGGAGAAGGAGTACATGTTTGGGGTTTTATCTTTATACTTTTGATACATCTATATAGAGGAATTTTTGCTGGGTTTTCCTCCCCTAGAGGGTTTCCAAGGATAAATCTTTGTCTATCTTGTGATTGTGTTTATTTAAGTGATCCTGCATATGCTATTGAATTAAATACTAATGATATCTAGCTAAGCATATGGAATCTTAACATGTTATCAAAGCTAGCCTAGATATAACAGCTTTCACAAGGTGAAACTCTCTCCCCTCTCCCTTCGACAAGAAATTAAGGTTTCTGTCAAAGTTGGAATTTTGAAGATCTGATTGCATAGAAAGTTGTGCCTCCCTAGATCACATCTACTGAGCCTTGGATCAAAATTTTTGAGTGGGTAGATCTCCGGGAAAGTCAAACCCTAGTTTGGATTTGGACGAAAAACTGTAGAAAACCAGAAAACTACAGAAATTGCAAATCATAATCTCGCAAGTCAATTTTGAGAGGTGAAGATTTGGAATCTCCAGAAATCAAGTGTACCAATCAACTCGCCTTAGTCAAGCACATCTCCTAGTAAGGTCAGTTTTGCATTTTGAGAAATTTCATTTTTTAGTGACCTCCCTGGATAAGATGGCCCCAAGCACTAAGCTTGAGGACACGCTAGAAGGAATAGAAAACTTTCGAGCATGGAAATATTGGATTGGTCTCATTCTTAGAGAGAATGATCTTGATAAATACATCAAAGGAGAAGTTTCAAAACCTGAAGAAGATGAAGCTAAGGATAAGCACAAGAAGGACCTAATTAGGGCAATGAGGATCATTGTTCATTCTATCGAAGATCACTTGATTCCTCAAGTGTCATCCAAAGAAACTCCTAAGGAAATGTATGATTCCCTATCCAAAATGTATGAAGTAAGGAACATCAACATAAAGATGAATTTAAGAGCTCAATTGAAAAGTACCAAGATGAGCCAAGGAGAATCCATCCAAGACTACTTCACAAGGGTCTCCCAGTTTAAGGAGAAACTAGAAGCCATTGGAGACTCCCTTGATGAAGATGAACTAGTTATGACTGCTCCCAGTGGTCACACTAGACCTTGAGATTCTTTCATCCAGACTATGTGTGCTAGTAATGAAAGCATGAAGTTTGACATTGTATGGAAATATTGCATCCAAGAGGAGGCTAGAGTAGCCAATAGAGAAGCTCTACTTAAAGAATATGATCAAGCCCTAGCCACCCATACTAAAAGAGGAATAAGTCAATCTAAATTCAAGAAGGAAAGCCACAAGGAGTCCCAACGTCCCAAGAGGTTCCAAAGGAAAAGAGGAAACAATCAAAGGAAAGACTACATCAGCTTTCAATGTTTCAATTGTCACAAGATAGGACACCTTGCCAGAAGTTGTCCATTGAAGAAAGAAGAATACAAGAGGAACAACAAAATACATCATGCGAACCTAGCTGAAGATGAAGAAAACAGGGAAGAAGGACCTCAAAGAAAACAAGAAAAATAAGAAGATGCAAAAGAGTATGTATTATTCTCTGCACTCTCTAGGTCTATCATGCCTAGAGAAGACACATGTCTTATTGATAGTGGTGCTTCAAAGCACATGACAAGACAGAAGAAAACTCTGTCAAAACTTGAAGAGAAGAACTCTCCTCAGAGAGTATATGTAGGAGATGACTATCAATATCCTATCAAAGGTATTGGTGAAGCAAGCTATAAGCTTGATTCTGGAACTCCCATGAGGATGAAGGAAGTCTTATATGTACTAGGTTTGAAGAAGAACTTACTTTTTATCTCAGCATTAGATAAGAAAGGATATAGGGTTGCATTTATAGATGGATGAGTACTTATGTGGCCCAAAGGAAAATCAATTGAAGATGCAGTTGTCATTGGTGAAGAAGGAGGAGGATTATATAAACTCAAGGGACATTTGGAAACAACCCTTGTTCATGAGATCACTATCCCAAGTGAACTATGGCATAGGAGGCTTTCTCACATCAACTAAAAAGCGCTACCCCATGTGAGAAAAGTAGTAACAGGTTTACCAGATTTGAAGATCAATCATGAAGGCACTTGCAAATGATGTGCAAGAGGAAAGAATATCAAGAATCCATTTTCAAAGAGTGAAACAAAGACTAAAGGTACATTGGAATTAATTCATTTAGATGTGTGTGGTCCATTGCCCTCTACATATTTGAGTGGTTATGAATATTATGCTACATTTATTGATGACTATTCAAGAAAGACATGGATATATTTCTTGAAAACAAAGGATGAAGTATTCAGAAACGTCAAGGAATTCAAAGCCTTGATAGAGAATCAGTCAGAAAGAAGAATCAAGATACTTAGAATAGACAATGGTGGATAATATACTTCAAAATAATTTGAAGCCTTTTGTAAAGAAGTTAGAATCAAGATCGAAATAACCACTCCCTACAATCCTAAACAGAATGGTGTTGCGGAAATAAAGAATAGGACCATTATGGAAGCAGTGAAGACAATGATACATGATCAAGATCATCTTATGCATCTATGGGTTGAAGCAACAAGAACAACAACTTATGTACATAATAGATTATCTCATATAGTGCCCTTGGATTCAAGACTCCTGAAGAAATGTTCACAGAAAAGAAGCTTGAAGTAATCCATCTCAAAATATTTGGTTGTCCAGTATATGTTCACATTCCAATAGAAAAGAGATTCAAGTTGGGCCCTTCTCGAAAGAAGGGAATATTTGTTGGATGCTGTGAAGTCTCCAAAGCCTTTAGAATATACATTCCAAGATTCCATCACATGGATATTAGTATGGATGTAACATTTGATGAAGAAGCATCTCTCAAGAGATACAGAACGTGCCAACATGAAGAAGTATATGAAGAAGATGTACCTCCCAGAAATGTAGAAGTCGCACCCTCCCCTGAAAATGAAACACGAGAGGACCATGATATGCTAGAACCTCCTACTATGAATATATCACGAAAGAGAAAACCTGCTTGGGTAAGAGAAATTATACAAGAAGCAGAGAAGTATGGAGATCTAGAAGGCTCCAAAAGAGTAAGCAAGAGATCAAATCCATTCTCCAGTTATGTAGCTTTGATGTGTGATCTTGTAGATCAAGAACCTACCAGTTATGAAGAAGCCATACAAAATAAAGAATGGGTAGAAGCAATGACGAAAGAATACCAATCAATAATGAAGAATGATGTTTGGGATATAGTTCCCAAACCCAAAGGAAAGAGTGTGGTATCTTCCAAGTGGATATACAATATAGAGCATGCAGTTGATGGAAGTATTGAGAAATACAAGGAAATGTTTGTGGCTAGAGGATTCTCTTAGAAATAGGGAATTGATTATGAAGAGACATTTGCGCCAGTAGCAAGGTACACTTCCATCAGAGCCATCATGGCCCTTGCATCCACGATGAAGTGGAGTTTACACTATATGAATGTGAAGGAAACCTTCCTGAATGGTGTTATTGAGGAAGAAGTGTACATATAACAACCACAAGGATTTGAAGTTGAAGACAAACACAATCATGTATGTAAGTTGAAGAAGGCTCCGTATGGACTAAAGCAAGCTCCTAGAGCTTGGTATGGAAGGACAGATAACTTTTTGATGAGCTTGGGCTTTACCAAAAGTAAAGCCGACCCTAACCTTTAATTTAAGATTATGGATGATGAACCTACCATACTATTACTGTATGTGGATGACTTATTTCTGACAGGAAATGAGAAACAAATTGTAGAATGTAAGAAGAAGCTCGCTGAAGAATTCGAGATGAAAGATCTTGGATTGATGCACTATTTTCTAGGCCTGGAAGTATGGAAGAGCCCAGAAGGAATCTTTCTCAACCAGGGAAAGTATGTTGTGGAAATCATTAAAATATTTGATATGTTGTATTGTAAATCCATGGCCACACCTGTTATAGCTGATTTTACCACACCTGGTTGATCACACATGTATGGCCTTCCCTGTCCCTCTATAGACTCTTTGGACCCCATGGACTTATATTATACTATGATGTTCCAAGATCATCCCCAAAAATCACATGTTTATACCTATACGCGACTTTTAAAGCAATAATCGTGTGTACACGCAACTTTTAACCTCAAACCCTCGTTCATTGGAATGTGTGCATAAAGACAAATATTTTTGGATTTTTCATCATATGAGTCCGAATGACTTGACTCTTGGCCTTCCAAATGCCTTGAGAATGCTCGGATTCGACCCTCCATTACCTCTTTGGAGTACTAAATATTGAGCCTCTTGGATACATTAAAGGAGGAGAAATTGAAGAGTAAGGAAACTATAGTCCATTGTTGCCTCAGTTTTGCTTATACTTAAGTCTGCATCCCTTTATCTCTTAGAGAACATAGTGTTCTTCCCAAGCTTGCCTTTCCTTTGTGAGATTGCTATTGAGAGATGGAGGATTAAAGTGGTGGAGGCCTAGGTGGAGGACTCGGTTTCTCTGGTTCGCAAAAGTGCCGACAGAGTTTGTCACTATTGTATCTCTGATTTATTAATAGAAATATCTTTTCTTGTCCAATTCATGTCCATTTTGAATATGAATATTGAATCCATGGATGTATTTATTTGCTTATACATGATTGATTATATATGCTATAGTAGCTCTAACACATTTATATATATCATGCTTGCTTTGTTTGTTCTTGTTGAGAGAAAATTATAATTGCAATTGCACTGGAAAAGCTCAACGGGGATCTACTTAAACCGTCTGGAATAAGGTATGATTTTATATCCCTTAGTGTTAGATTTTCTTACTCCTCTTGCATATTGGGAAAGATTGATTTATGGTGTCATACTGTCTATTGTGGTACCCCCAGCCATAGGAATTTTCTCTCCGTAACAACACTCATGGATACCAACCTGAAGTTGTTATCTGATGAATCATCAAAGTTAGTGGATGTGACTCAGTACAGATAAATTATTTGTTCGTTGATGTATCTGACGAATACAAGGATAGATATATGCTTTGTTGTGAACACCCTGAGTCAGTATCTAGTTAAACCTAGACGTGTTCACCCGATAGCTGCAAAGCATGTGATGAGGTACCTGAAAGGTACAATAGAATTTGGAATATACTATGATGGAGATCATGACTACAGAATGTATGGTTATACAGATGCAGATTGGGCTGGAAGTACCTCAGATAGGAAGAGCACCTCAGGTGGATGTTATTGTCTGGGATCCACCATGATCTCATGGTTTAGCAGGAAGCAGTCCAATGTTGCTATCAGCATAGCTGAAGCAGAGTATATAGCATCTTGTTCTGCTAGTTGTGAATCCATATGGATTTGGAAGTTGATGTCAGGCCTATTTGACCTGGAGCTGGATACCACGACCATTCTATGTGACAATCCGAGTTGTATAAAGATGATGGAGAACCCAGTGTTCCATGACAAATATAAGCACATAGAAATCCAATATTTTTATATACGGGATATGGTACAGAAAGGAGCTATAAAGCTTCAATATGTGAGTACCAATGAGCAATTTGTTGATGTGTTGACCAAGCCTATGTCTCGAGTAAAGTTTGAATACTTCTGTGACAAGCTTGGTGTAGTACAAAAATAGCTTCCTCATAAGGAGGAACAGTGATGATGATGTTGTAGACTTTCCTCGTAAGGAAGAACAATGATGATGACGATGTAGAATTTCCTCGTAAGGAGGAACAATGATAATGATGTTGTAGACTTTGCTCGTAAGGAGGAACAATGATGATGATGTTACTGACTTTCCTCACAAGGAGGAATGATGATGATGTGGACCCTCGAAAGGGGGAACAGGTTGATGATATGGACCCTCCTCGAAAGGGGGAGCAGGTTGATGATGTGTACTATCCTCGAAAGGGAGAGTAGGTTGATGATGTTGTAGTGGGATTGTTTCATACCTTGACATTAGTCCTAAAGTGATCCGCAGAACTTTGTCTTCGTGTTGTGGTAGGACTGCATCGTCCTTGGACTTATGTCCTAAAGTGATATTTGAGTGGTTATGAATATTATGCTACATTTATTGATGACTATTCAAGGAAGACATGGATATATTTCTTGAAAACAAAGGATGAAGTATTCAGAAACGTCAAGGAATTCAAAGCCTTGATAGAGAATCAGTCAGAAAGAAGACTCAAGATACTCATAATAGACAATGGTGGATAATATACTTTAAAAGAATTTGAAGCCTTTTGTAAAGAAGTTGGAATCAAGATGGAACTAACCACTCCCTACAATCCTCAACAGAATGGTGTTGCGGGAATAAAGAATGGGACCATTATGGAAGCAGTGAAGACAATGATACATGATCAAGATATTCCTATGCATCTATGGGTTGAAGTAACAAGAACAACAACTTATGTACATAATAGATTATCTCATAGTGCCCTTGGATTCAAGACTCCTGAAGAAATGTTCACAGGAAAGAAGCCTGAAGTAATCCATCTCAAAATATTTGGTTGTTCGGTATATGTTCACATTCCAATAGAAAAGAGAACCAAGTTGGACCCTTCCAGAAAGAAGGGCCCTATTTGTTGGATGTTGTGAAGTCTCCAATATAGCCTTTAGAATATACATTCTAGGATTCCATCACATGGGGATTAGTATGGATGTAACATTTGATGAAGAAGCATCTCTCAAGAGATCCAAAACGTGCCAACATGAAGAAGTATATGAAGAAGATGTACCTCCCAGAAATGTAGAAGCTGGACCCTCCCCTAAAAACGAAACCCCAGAGGACCATGATATGCTAGAACCTCAAGAACCTCCTACTATGAATATATCACGAAAGAGAAAACCTGCTTGGGTAAGATAAATTATACAAGAAGCATAGAAGTATGGAGATCTAGAAGGCTTCAGAAGAGTAAGCAAGAGATCAAATCTATTCTCCATTTATGTAGCTTTGATGTGTAATCTTGTAGATCAAGAACTTACTAGTAATGAAGAATCCGTACAGAATAAAGAATGGGTAGAAGCAATGACGAAAGAATACCAATCAATAATAAAGAATGATGTTTCGGATATAGTTCCCAAACCCGAAGGCAAGAGTGTGGTATCTTCCAAGTGGATCTACAATATAGAGCATGTAGTTGATGGAAGTATTGAGAAATACAAGGAAATGTTTTTGGCTAGAGGATTCTCTTAGAAATACGGAATTGATTATGAAGAGACATTTGTGCCAATATCAAGGTACACTTCCATCAGAGCCATCATGGCACTTGCATCCACGATGAAGTGGAGTTTACACTATATGAATGTGAAGGCAACCTTCCTGAATAGTGTTATTGAGGAAGAAGTGTACATATAAAAACCACAAGGATTTGAAGTTGAAGACAAACAGACTCATGTATGTAAGTTGTAGAAGGCTCTGTATGGACTAAAGCAAGCTCCTAGATCTTGGTATGGAAGGATAGATAACTTATTGATGAGCTTGGGCTTTACCAAAAGTAAAGCCGACCCTAGCCTTTAATTTAAGGTTATGGATGATGAACGTTCCATACTATTATTGTATGTGGATGACTTATTTTTGACAGGAAATGAGAAACGGATTGTAGAATGCAAGAAGAAGCTCACTGAATAATTCGAGATGAAAGATCTTGGATTGGTGCACTATTTTCGAGGCCTGGAAGTATGGAAGACCCCAGAAGGAATCTTTCTCAACCAGGGAAAGTATGTTGTGGAAATATTTAAAATATTTGATATGTTGTATTGAAAATCCATGGCCATACCTGTTATAGCTGATTTTACCACACCTGGTTGATCACACATGTATGGCCTTCCCTGTCCTTCTGCAGACTCTTTGGACCCCATGGACTTATATTATACTTTGATGTTCCAAGATCATCCCCAAAAATCACATGTTTATACCTATACGCGACTTTTAAAGCAATAATCATGTGTACACGCAACTTTTAACCTCAAACCCTTGTACATCGAGATGTGTGCATAAAGACAAATATTTTTGGAGTTTTCCTCATATGAGTTCGAATGAATTGAATCTTGGCCTTCCAAATGCCTTGAGAATGCTCGGATTCGACCCTCCATTACCTCTTTGGAGTACTATATATTGAGCCTCTTGGATACATTGAAGGAGGAGAAATTGAGTAGTAAGGAAACTATAGTCCATTGTTGCCTCAGTTTTGCTTATACTTAAGTCTACATCCCTTTTATCTCTTGGAGCACATAGTGTTCTTCCCAAGCTTACCTTTGCTTTGTGAGTTTGCTATCGAGATATGGAGGATTGAAGTGGTGGAGGCCCAGGTGGAGGACTCGGATTCTCTGGTTCGCAAAAGTGCTGACAGAGTTTGTCACTATTGTATCTCTGATTTATTAATAGAAATATCTTTTCCTGTCCAATTCATGTGCATTTTGAATATGAATATTGAATCCATGGATGTATTTACTTGCTTATACATGATTGATTATATATGCTAGAGTAGCTCTAACACATTTATATATATCATGCTTACTTTGTTTGTTGTTGTTGAGAGAAAATTATAATTGCAATTGCATTGGAAAAGCTCAACGGGGATCTACTTCAACCATCCGAGATAAGGTATGATTTTATATCCATTAGTGTTAGATTTCTTACTCCTCTTGCATATTGGGAAAGATTGATTTGTGGTGTCATACTGTCTATTGTGGTACCCCCAAGCCATAGAAATTTTCTCTCTGTAACAACACCCATGGATACCAACCCGAAGTTTTTATCTGACGAATCATCAGAATTAGTGCATGTGACTCGATACAGATAAATTATTGGTTCGTTAATGTATCTGATGAATGTCAGGATAGATCTATGCTTTGTTGTGAACACCTTGAGTCAATATCTAGTTAAACCTAGACGTGTTCACTCGATAGCTCCAAAGCATGTGATGAGGTACCTGAAAGGTACAATAGACTTTGGAATATACTATGATGGAGATCATGACTACAGAATGTATGGTTATACAGATGTAGATTGGACTGGAAGTACTTCAGACAAGAAGAGCACCTCGGGTGGATGTTATTGTCTGGGATCCTCCATGATATCATGGTTTAGCAGGAATCATTCCAATGTTGCTATCATCACAACTGAAGCAAAGTATATAGCATCTTGCTCTGCTAGTTGTGAATCCATATGGCTTTGGAAGTTGATGTCAGGCCTATTTGACCTGGAACTGGATACCACGACCATTCTATGTGACAATTAGAGTTGTATAAAGATGACAGAGAACCTAGTGTTCCATGACAAGTCTAAGCACATAAAATCCGATATTTGTATATACGGGATATGGTACATAAAGGAGCTATAAAGCTTCAATATGTGAGTACCGATGAGCAAATTGTTGATGTGTTTACCAAGCCTATGTCTCGAGTTAAGTTTGAATACTTTCGTGACAAGCTTGGTGTAGTACGAAAATACCTTCCTCATAAGGAGGAATAGTGATGATGATGTTGTAGACTTTCCTTGTAAGGAAGAATAATGATGATGATGATGTAGACTTTCCTCGTAAGGAGGAACAATGATAATGATGCTGTAGACTTTTCTCGTAAGGAGGAACAATGATGATGATGTTACAGACTTTCCTCACAAGGAGGAATGATGATGATGTGGACCCTCCTTGAAAGGGGGAACAGGTTGATGATATGGACCGTCCTCGAAAGGGGGAGTAGGTTGATGATGTGGACCATCCTCGAAAGGGGTAGTAGGTTGATGATGTTGTAGTGGGGTTGTTTCATACCTTGACATTAGTCCTAAAGTGATCCGCAGAACTTTGTCTCTGTGTTGTGGTAGGACTGCATCGTCCTTGGACTTATGTCCTAAAGTGATAGGGATTGATCATCCCATAATTGGATCCATATAATTTTGTATTCATGAGGCATGAGGATTGCATCCTCCTTGGCCTTATGTCCTAAAGTGATAGGGATGGATCATCCCGTAATTGGATCCACGTAATTTTGTCTTCATGAGGCGTGAGGATTGCATCGTCCTTGGACTTATGTCCTAAAGTGATAGGGATTTATAATACCGTAATGAGATCCACAGACTTTTGTCTTTGAGGCATGAGGGTTGCGTCGTGATCCTTGGACTTATGTCCTAAAGAGATAGGGATTGATCATCCCGTAATTGGATCCACGGACTTTTGTCTTCGTGAGGCGTGAGGATTGCATCATCCTTGGACTTATGTCTTAAAGTGATAGGGATTGATCATCACGTAATTGGATCCATGAATTTTTTTCATGAGGCACGAGGATTGCATCGTCCTTGGACTTATGTCCTAAAGTGACAGGGATTGATCATCCCGTAATTGGATCTACGGAATTTTGTCTTCATGAGGCGTGAGGATTGCATTGTCCTTGGAATTATGTCCTAAAGTGATAGGGGTTGATCATCCCGCAATTGGATCATGTGTGCTACAGGTTATGTTGTTGTTGATAATGATGTTGTTGATAGAAAGATCAAGCATGGCTGCAATTGATGATGTTGATTGAGAAATCAAGTGCTACTGAAAAGGATCAAGCGATCGATTGTTGCTAAGGATCGAGCGATCGAGTGCTGTAGAAGATGAAGATCAAAGATGAAAACTCAATGTTGTAGAAGACAATGTTGCAGTACTGAATATGTTGAAGATGTTCCAGTTGTTGATGATTGTTGAAAAATTCCAATGACGTATAGATGTATCACCTTTATGATGTTGCAGATGCTCTCTCTCCTTGCTCCTACAATTGATGTTGTTGTTGTCAGTAGAATACTCTTCTCGTTAAGGGTGAGTGTTGAAATATTGTGACTTCAAAGAATATTCTAATTCTATTTTATTGATGTTACCTATCAGAGATGTTTTATTCCTCCGTCAGGATGTTACTATTGTATTTGGTCATCATAGAGTCATGAGGTAAAACCTCCATTGTAATTCGGGTCAATAGAACCCTCCTTAATATAATATAATATTGTTTTGTGTCTTCCTAGGTGAATTAAGCCCAGTAATTTTGTTGGGGCCGACTTGTTAAGGAAAAATTCAAGTGGAAGAAAGAGTATAAATAGAGGAGGTGTGTTCCTCATTTGAACACATACACTCACTTGTGTATAGCGCATAGGAGAGAGATAGAGACATATCTGCAAGGAGAAGGAGTACATGTTTGGGGTTTTATATTTGTACTTTTGATACATCTATATAGAGGAAGTTTTGTTGGGTTTTCTTCCCCAAGAAGGTTTCCCAGGATAAATATGTGTCTATCTTATGATTGTGTTTCTTTCAGTGATCCTGCATAAGCTTTTGTTGTGAAATTTAATTGAATATTAATTATATCTAGCTAAGAATATGGAATCTTAACAATAATAATCCTAACATGACAAGCATAGTTGTTTGCCATACATCATAGAACAAAACTAAACCAAAGAAACATATACCTGTCTCCAACTGATAAGGCCCCTCTAAAACTGTGTGTACCATATATGATATGTTGCTCTGCTAAAATGAACTAGCTCATCAATGGACTCCTGAATCTCATGCATGGAAAGGAAAATCTGATGAACAAGGCTCTGGAATGGATTAAGCTGTAATGATCCATGCTAATACCCCATGTGAAAAGTAGCTCGAAATAGAACAAGAGATAAGTCTATATGTTGCATCATGGTAGACCAGCTGTAAATGTATAGTGATAACATCTGGCTCCAACTGGGACAAGTTCTCTAATGAGGAGAGTGCTTGAGAAACCCAGAAATATCTGGTCCGCAACACCTTCATCAAAAAATAATTCAACACTTCTCACTTTCGACTTCCTCTCCAGGTATTACCTGTTATCTATGCACATGGAAGAAAGAAATACTAGAGCAACATGTATGGGAAAAATATATGCAGAAATAAACTGACAAGAAATAAATGTTGGAAAGTAAAGGGTTGAAAAGTACATTCTAATCTAATAATTTCAAAAGCAGTAAAAGATAAAACACAGACAAAACTTAGTAACTAGAAGACACCTATATAAATCAGACAAAACAAACTCGACTACTTCTCAGAGATATTATTCAATCCTACCTACTCTAACTGATGGTGAAAAGATGATATGATAATTCATGCCATGGAATTTTGAAATTGCAACCATCTTTAGTAGATAAAAAAATACATCTTACCTTCAAATCATTATATTGTTAGCGGTCCCATCCAAAGGTTTCTTGATTGTCTTGAGATATGATTAAATGCATGATTCTCAACAATCACCTTATCACCATAGGAATACCTACATCGGTTAATGGATGAAGACACAATTGGAATATCTCAGGTAGTTATGATGGAGGCATTAGTGTTTCCTCTGGTACAGCGAAATGACATTGTCCTAATTATTTTAGGTATAGGATTAAAACGTGGAGGACCCCGTCTATAGGAATGGAAATTCTTCCAACCAAGATATCTCTTACCTCTCTTCTAGGTATGTCGGTCTCTCTCTCAACCTCCTCTGGGTGTGCTGAGACTACTTCTTTAACTATTTCTTGCACAGTTAAAAAGTCTCAGAATACTTCATCAATATCAATTTCAAGGAGAGAAATGGTATCAGAATGGTCGGTTTGCTTACTAGAACCTTCCCCATGAAGCATAGGTAGTTTTCCCTTCCGAGAGGCTTCAAATAGATTTATATCTACTTATTCTTCTAAAGATGCCATATGTATAATAGGAAAGTGAGACGTATCATTTTCTTCATTTAGAGGCCTCTTGGGAGGTAACAAAAAACGTGGAAAATGAGAAATTGTTGGGTAGCAAAAACTACTTAGATTTTCTCCTTGGTCTGGCGGCTTATGTTGATTAATAAATTCAGATTGATTACGAGAAGGAGCTTGGTTTTTATTTTCAAATACATGGGAGGAAATGTTAGCTTGAAAAGTAAGCAAATTATTCAAGGAAAATTCCTCCCTGAAATCATAATTAATGAGAACATCCTCCTCCCAGCTTCGATTAATAAGGATCGTCATTTCCTCCTTCGATTAATAAAGATCATCATTTCCCGTCTTAGGTTATCTCTTAGGTACTGCCTAATCTCTCGGATAGGGTGATGAATTCTTCTATTCTGAGTATTTGATATATTATTCGTTACAGACAAGGCCTCACCACATAAGGTTGATTCAGGGGCTTTAGTTAACACATGCTTAGGGGTCTCTGAAAAACATTCAACATTACTATTCGTAATTGCCCCTATCAATTGCTAATGAGTAAGCTCTTTTCTAAACCTAACATCATCATCATCCTCAGAATCAGAACTACCTACCCCCATAAATAAAACATGCATATAATCATCGTATTTTCTTGCCATGTTTATTCTTTCAACACCTAGGGTTCCTTTCCCATAAGTATTATTCAACCCATCTTTGTAGGTCTTAAGATATCCATCAATGAATGACTCCCTACAAATTCTAATGAAATTCCCGTCGGAATTGGGTATGCAAGCATATGATAAATCCATCATCAAGTATCCACCTAACCCAGCATCCCATTTCCTAGATTGCAACATGACATACACATGAGGAAGATCAACAACTACGACA
Source organism: Pseudotsuga menziesii (assembly GCA_001517045.1). NCBI lineage: Eukaryota > Viridiplantae > Streptophyta > Pinopsida > Pinales > Pinaceae > Pseudotsuga > Pseudotsuga menziesii. The sequence goes on from LPNX010130834.1 coordinate 31,536, forward strand.
CCCATCATGGTATTTAAATTAGGGAAAGAAAACAAGTCAACCTTCAAGTTTTCGATCAGGACATATGCTTGGACGCTCTTAGAATCAATTCCACAAACATTTCCATATGGATGAGTGACTTATAATCCCATTTCTTTCATAATTCTCAGATGCATAACGTTCATAGCGGCTCCATAGTCTAACATGTAGTTATGGAGTAAGAGGTTGTTGATTTGCAATGTGAGATAGAAAGGAGGGTGTCACCCACCCTTCCTCTCGTAAGAATCAGTGTGAATCTGAATAGGAGGATCTACCTCAACCTATCGACCTCTAACACTTTGGATGTGGCAAGATTCATAAATAATCTTGAGAGCATTTTCCACGGGGATATTATCAAAAAACTGTTGAACTTGATCTTTGACTAATGAAAATTTTAATAACTCAGTTAGGGATACATTCTGCATGACTTTATGCAACTCTTGCTCTATGTCAATCCCCAAGTGATAGTCGCAAAGACCATGTTCTTTTGATTCTTCCTCTTCTAGGATTATATGCTTATCTAGGAACAATGTAATGTCTTGTTCTTTGTTTCTGCATTGGTAAACTTGAGTGGTGGCTTGCATTGTTGTGCACACCATTTCTTCTTCTTATAGAAAGCTCCTACCAAAATCCTCCTCATCAATTAAGTCTTCAACTAAGTTTATGCCTTGATCGTTAAGGTCAAATACTTCATGCTCTTCTTTAGGTTCCTCACATAGTATAATGTTCTTGTTTTCTTCATTTCTCCTAGGGATTTGTCTATTGTTTTCTTCCATAGTTCCTCTCTGACTATTCCAGTAAGGTCTCCGGTCGTAGGAGTTTATGTATCGTTCATTTTCCCTAGTCTTTTATATATCCTTAGTGAACAAAGTGAGACTTTTCATCATCTCAAACATCACTTCTAGAGTAGGATTCTCTTCAATTACAAGTTCCTTAGCTCTTCTAGGTTTTGGATCACTGTGAGAGGAAGATGGAGCGTAAGCATTGAAAAAAATATTCTTTCCCATAGAGCCTATTTTAGGCTTCTACTTTCTTAGTCTGGGTTTGAGCAGTATTGATGTCATTTGGGTTCTTTTCCTTAAGGTTCAAACCAAACCATCCTTAAAAAGCATTTAAATAAAGTATAAGGATAGCTTGATGTGTCGGTCTTAGATCTTGGGGAACATTAGAGACCAATTTGTCGAATCTTACGTTGAATTCATGGATGGTCTCATTTTCTTTCTTCTTGGCCTCAAATAGTTGATTTAGGAGGAACCTATTGTCTGGCTTGGGTGACCAATATTCTATGAGTTTTCTATTAAAGGTATCATATCCATCTATAGATCCTGGAGGCAATCTATCAAACCATCCCCGAGCATCTCCTTCCAATGACGCTTTAAGGGAAACCATGTAAACATCTTCAGCTTCGGCCCCATATGCATCCATGTAGTTCCACATCAATTCAATGTGCTCTTCAATAGGAATTGCTAATGAACCATTGAATTTGGGAAGTTTATCAAAATACTTCGCAGGCATGTCATGAGGAGCACCATGAATCAATGAGAAATTGAAAGGGGATGACCTGGCTCGATTTTCAAAACATAGGCCCCGCGAGAGGATTTGTGTTAGACATTGGAGTGTTTACTCTAGGAGGACTATTTGGAGGAGTAAGAGAATTCGAAATACTAGTTGGAAAATTGGGTTGAATGAAGATAGGACTTGATTGAAAAGATTCGGGAGGATTATCTAAAATTGGTCGTGGTGAGTTAACCAACCTCCAGAAGAAATTCAAATATTGATCTTTAAGATTTTTGTTCTGATTACAAATGTGCGTTAATGAAATTTCAGGGTTATTTTGAATTCTAAGAATATACTTGTGGGTAGGCCCATCAGGGGAGTCACGTTGTGGATTCACCAGGTGAACAAATTGTTGTGTTCATAAAAACGAAATGCCGTAAGAGAGATAGAAACAATACAATGATTATACAAATTTAAATAATTTGAAAATGTAACCACTGAGTTTAAAACCAGATGTGATATGAAGGAATAAAAAAGTAAACGCATTCACAGACACCAGAGGTACGTAAAATGAACCAAGGTAAGCCTCTACCTCCCCAACAACGGCACCAAAATTTTTATCACATATCTTCTAGTTGCCTAGATAGATAAATCCAATACAGAATGGGAGAGGGGACGAAAAACCAAAGCTATGACCTACGAAAATACTAACCCCCAAAATATGGATGGTTGCCACGCTAGTTAGGAATTCCTTCTCTTTATGCCACTGAATTCCCAAATGATAATGGGGGAGACCTGATCCTATCCTGAAAGGACATATCTACAACTAATCACCAGATCATTCCTAGAAATGTGAATACGTAAAGTGAGAGCTAGAAACCCAAGATTTAAGCGATAAGCCACAATTTAAGGAGTATTTGAGTACGGGTGCTCAAGGATTATAGAAATTTTACTCGAATGAAATGGATCAATGAATTAAAAGGTTTAAAACAAATCTAGGTTTGGTGTGTTTGTTCCAATGATCAAACACAAGACCTTGGGGGGATTTAATCAAGAATATAAAAAATTCCTAGGACGAGTTTGATACAATGAATTTAGGCTTTCAACACAACTACTTGGATTCCATATTTGACAGTGAAAATATCCAAGAAAAACCATAAACAGAAACAGGGAAAAATTACTAACATGGCATAAAGGGTGTTTTCCCCTCTAGTGATCAGTAAATGGAGATGAGTAGTTGGAGTCCAATGCTAACTCCTAGGAGGGAGAGAGTGTTTTTCAATATGTCGAATAAAACCCATATCGCTAAATTTGCATATTCCCGGTGCAAATTGGTCTGATGAATATTCCTATTTCTAACGAAGGGTTTTTTAGTTAAAGCAATGATGGGCAATGCATGCATAAATTAAAAGAGGCAGAATTTACCTGTAGGATGTACCTGGATCTTGTAGATGACCTCATAAGTGATGAAGAATGATCCTTTCTTGATCAAATGAGAATTTCCAAAGAATTCTTGTTGTTGTTGAGCCTCAGCCAGTGACCCTAGCGCCCCCTTCACCCTGCCAGGTCAAAGAAAATCAAATGGTAAGACATATGAATGAGATATACAGAATAAGGAAAGGATGGGAAGTAAGAAATAGTAGAGAAATGGATACTCCCTAAACCGAACAACCAAGAGCCGGGGCAATGGTGAGTTTCAACACAAATGTGCCCTCTTCCTTAGCACGCCTCCTTCCCTACAGATGAATGGGTAAAGGAAAATATGGAAGATCTATCCTAAAAAAGCCTCAGTACAAAAGAGCAACAATGTCAATCATCAAATCATCAACTCATTTACAAAACTTGGAAAGTAATCCCAGACAAATCTCTTTATTCAATATTTCGGTGCCAGAGCTCATGTTTTACAATGGGGGGGTCGCCTCTCTTAAATGGCTGGAGAGTGTGCCCACATTCTAAATAACTATCATCCGATGGTTGAGATTAAGACATGATCAATGGTGGATATCAACAATACAAATATCAACACATGGATCAAGTAACCAAGTCAAAAGAGGGGGCACATTTCGCTCAAGGAAGCCTCTCTAGAGTGAAAGTCACATTATAACATAAGATGTGACATGACAATACATAGGATGGGGTCGGCCTTAATTCACCCTATGCCACTTTACAACTTCAAATCATACGATATAACAATAAAATACATCATTATTCAAGTAGAGGGGGCACCCCTTGGGGGGCTCTTCTCATCGACTAATCCAAAATAAAATAATCTGGACAACTATTGAAGTAATGTCTGGGATGCTGAGACATATCATCTACCAAAATTCTAAGCCATTTCCTTCACTCGGGAGGCCAAAAATGATTTTTTCAGTGAAATTCCTAGTTCATTTTGCTAGTACAATCTCTAGAAAATTATAAAATCACCATAACTCTGTCCAAGATGAGAACTGGGAAAAAATGACTATGCTGGATGATCTAGAGACAAAGAAGAATGGAATATGTGACTACTCATACCCCCTGGAACACTGTACTTATCTAGGAGGACCAAACACACTTCCAACTGTAATAAAATTTGATCATTTGGCCAATAATAAAGTGATAATAAACACTTATCAAGAGAACCAGGGCCAAACTCTCCAAACTGAAACCGCAGTATTGGTCCTGGGCATGTCTGAAACAAATATGGACCATGTTGTTTTCTGAGTCACTACCTTAGGAATCGTGCTTGACTTGGTCAAACTGGGTTGACTAGGTCAAAGTACCCAAACTGAAAGTGAGATACTGTAACCATATGATCCCGAAACCATCAAGGGTAAGAAATGATCCAATGGTGTATATCAAAACCAAGCTTAAGTCAATTTATTCATAATCATGGTGATAATAATAATAGTAGTAGAAGATATACCCGTGTTTCTGAAAAATCTTGGAACCTTCTCGAAGTCTGCTTGTTTATGACATACTTACAAAGTGTAAACAATTTGCTATTGCTGGGCGATGATGGAAAAAAAAGGCTAAGGAAAAGGGTAATGAATTTTTACTGACTTTGACTTTGTGATCTATCTGAATGACAATCATTTCATTCAACCAAAGTGACATATACATGACAGATAACAATAGGAAATGGAGGTGTCTCACAAGTGGATAAAGTACTTGGGTTGTCTTTCTTCAGACTCTAGCAATTTTTCCTTTGCACTAATTTGCAACATAGGTCAACCTTCAAAGGCAGGTGCCTTGGAATCCTTCTGGGTTCTAGTACTGACAAAGACACAGGCTTTGCAGGCTAGTCTTACCATGTTTCCCTGTGGGGGAAAATGAGTCGAACACTGTACAAAGAGTGAGTGCTCATCCTTTGACCATTACCTTTTATCAGTACACTTCACATTTCACATAAGGTAGTAGCCATCCTACAAGAAAAGGTGCCCTAGAAAGCCTTCTAGGCTCCAGTAAATGACTAAGTCCTAGACCCACTACCAGGGAGCAGTCCATAGACCTAACGGGTTTGCCTCTCCCTGCTGCCCTTGTGTAGGGCAGATGAGCCTTACATTATACAAAGAATGAGTGCTCAACCCCTTGGCACTAACTACATTTTAAAACATTTATACTTTTTCATCATTTAGATATAGTTTTTATGTGTTCTAATGTTGTAGTGTTTAGCAACACTATTTGGTGGAGCACTTGTTTTGAGGACTAAGGAGAAATTCCCAGTGAACCCAGCCACACTGGCCAAGTCACATACTTCATATCCAAAGACACATAATCAACATGGAGTCTATCATGTACAGGCCGGGTAAAGATGGGGAAAAGTTCTTCAATCTCGCAAGTCTCAACCAGTCTAAGTCATGGGATGACATTCATAAATGGATGAACAAGATGTACGGGGATAAGTGCCTCATGAAATCAACCTAGCACTAAGGTTTATTCTTTTTACAAGCATGACATGAGCAATAGTATTAACATCAAGTCCCTTGATTAGTCATAACACAAATTCAAGCATTAGTTCATATAAGCATAGGTCACCATAATCATCCTAACATGACAAGCATAGGTGTTTGACATACATCATAGAGCAAAGCTAAACCAAAGAAGAATATACCTGATATCACCATATATACCTGTCTCCAACTGATAAGGCCCCTCTGAAACTGTGTGTACCATATATGGTCTGCTGCTCTGCTGAGATAAACTAGGTCATCACCGAAATCATCTCAATGGACTCTTGAATCTCAGCCCTAGAAAGGAAAATATGAGGAACAAGGATATGGAATGGCTGAGTCTGTAATGATCCATGCTAATACCCCATGTGAAAAGTAGCTCGAAATAGAACAAGAGATAAGTATGTGTGTTGCATCATGGTATCCTAGCTGCAAATGTATATGTGATAACATCTGGCTCCAACTGGGGCAAGTGCTCTAATGAAGAGTGTCACTTAGGAACCTTAGAAATCTCTCGTCTTCATCACCATCATCAAAAAATAATCCAACACTTCCCTCTTTCATATTCCTCTCCAGGTATTACCTGTTATCTATGCACATGGAAGCAAGAAATACCAGAGCAACATTTATGGGAAAAATATATGCAGAAATAAACTAACAGAAAATAAATGCTGGAAAGTAAAGTGTTGAAAAGTAAATTCTAATCTAATCATTTCAAATGCAGTAAAATACAAAACACAGACAAAACACAGTAACTAGAATACTCATACATCAATTAGACAGAAAACAAACTCAACTACTGCTCAGAGAGCTAATTAAATCCTACCTACTCTAACCGATGGTGAAAAGTTGATATGTTAAGTCATGCCAGGGACATAGTCTATTAAATAAACTTGATTTACAGGAATTTTTAAATTGCAACCATCTTCAGTAGACAAAAGAATACATATGACCTTCAAATCGTTCAACTGTTAGCGGTCCCATCCAAAGGTTTCCTGATTGTCTTAAGATATGATTAAATGCACAATTCTCAACAATCAACTTATCACCATAGGAATACCTACGCTGGTTAATGGATGAAGACACAACTGGAATATCTCGGGTAGGTATTATGGAGGCATCAGTGTTGCCTCTGGTACTGGAAAATGGAATTGTCCTACTTCTTTCAGGTATATCATTAAAATGTGGAGGACCCCCATCTATAGGAATGGCAATTCTTCCAAAGATCTCTCTTACCTCTCTTCTAGGTATGTCGGGCTCTCTCTCAACTTCCTCTGGGTGTGATGACACTACTTCTTTAACTGTTTCCCCACAATACAAAATTCTCAGAATAATTCATCAATATCAGTTTCAAGGGGAGAAATGGTATCAGAATGGTCGGTATGCTTACTAGAACCTTCCTCATGAGGCATAGGTAGTTTTCCCTTCCAGGAAGCTTCATATAGATTTATATCTACTTCTTATTCTAAATATGTTAGATGTATAATAGGAATGTGAGATGTATGATTTTGTTCATTTAGAGGCCTCTCAGGAGGTAACAAAAAACGTGGAAAATAAGAAGTTGTTGGGTAGCGAAAATTACTCAGATTTGCTCCTTGGTCTGGCGGCTTATGTTGATTAATATATTCAAATTGATTACCAGAAGGAGCTTGGTTTTCTTTTTCAACTACATGGGAGGAAATGTCATCTTGAAAAGTAAGCAAATTATTCAAGGACAATTCCTCCCCGAAAGCATTGTTAATGAGAACATCCTCCTCCCAACTTCGATTAATAAGGCTCGTCATTTCCCGTCTTAGGTTATCTCTCAGGTCCTGCCTAATATCTCAGATAGGGCCATGAATTCTTCTAGTTGGAGTAATTGGTATATTATTCATTACAGACAAGGCCTCACCATGTAAGGTTGATTCAGGGGCTTCAGTCAACACATGATTAGGGGTATCAGAAAAAACGTTCAACATTACTATAATTAATTTCCCCTATGAATTTTTTATGAATAAGCTTATGTCTAAACCTAACATCATCTTCATCTACAGAATCAAGACTACCTATCCAATAAAGAAAACATGCGTATAACCATCATCTTTTCTTTCCATGTTTATTCTTTCAACACCTAGGGTACCTTTCCCATAAGTATTCTTTATCCCTTCTTCATAGGTCTCAAAATCTCCATCAATGAACAACTCCCTACAAATTCTAATCAAATTCCCGTCGAAATTGGGTATGAAAGCATAAGATAAATCCATCATCAAGTATCCACCTAACCTAGCAGCCCATTTCATATATAGCAACATGTCATACTTAAGAGGAAGATCAATCACTACTATGTCCATCATGGTATTTAAATCATGACAAGCAAGCAAGTCAGCCTTTAAGTTTTTGATCAGGCCATATGATTGGACACTCCTATATTCAATTCCACAAAAATTCCCATATGGACAAGTGACTTCTAATCCCATTTCTTTCATAATGATCATAGGCATAATGTTCATAGCGACTCCAGAGTCTAACATGCAGTTATGGAGTAAGAGGTTGTTGATTTGAAATGTGAGATAGAAAGGAGGGTGTCCTCCACTCTTCCTCTCATAAACAACAGTGTGAATCTGAATAGGAGGATCTACCTCAACCTCTTGACCTCTAACACTCTGGATGTGGCAAGATTCATAAAAAATATCGGGAGCATTTTCCACTCAGATATTATCCAAAAATTGTTAAACTTGATTTTTGACTAATGGAAATTTTACTGATTCACTTAGGGATCCATTCTGCATGACTTTATGCAACTCTTTCTCTATGTCAATCCCCAAGTAAGAGTTGCAAAGATCATGTTCTTTCGATTCTTCCTCTTCTAAGATTATATGCTTATATAGGAATGGTGTAATGTCATGTTCTTTGTTTCTGCATTGGTAAACTTGAGTGGTGGGTTGCATTGTTGTGCACACCATTTATTCTTCTTCTTCTAGCAATATCCTACCAAAACCTCATCATCATTGAATTCTTCAACTAAGTTTATGCCTTGATCATCAGATTCAAAGACTTCAGGCACTTCTTCAAGTTCCTCACATAGGTTCACGTTCTTGTTTTCTTCATTTCTCCTAGGGATTTTTCTATTGTTGTCTTCCATAGTCCCTCTCTGATTATTACAGTAAGATCTAGGGCCGTAGGAGGTTCTGTATCGTTCATTTTCCCTGGTCTTTTCTATGTCCTTAGTGAACAAAGTGAGACTTTTCATCATCTCAAACATCGCTTCTAGAGTAGGCTTCTCTTCAATTACAGGTTCCTTAGATCTTCTGGGTTTTGTATCACTATGAGAGGAAGATGGAGCATAAGCATCGAAAAAATTATTCTTTCCCATAGAGGCTATGTTGGCTTCTACTTTCTTAGCCTAGGTTTGAGCGGTATTGAGGTCATTTGGGTTCTTTTCATCAAGGTTCAAACCAAACCATCCTTCAAAAGCATTTAAATAAAGTATAAGGATAGCTTGATCTGTCGGTCTTGGATCTTGGGGAACATTAGAGACCAATTTGTCGAATCTTACGTTGAATTCATGGATGGTCTCATTTTATTTCTTCTTGACCTCAAATAGTTGATTTAGCAGGAACCTATTGTTTGTATTGGATGACAATCTTCTATGATTTTTCTAGTAAAGGTAACATATCCATCTACCGATCATGGAGTAAATCTATCAAACCATCCTCGGGCATATCCTTCCAATGACGTGTTAAGGGAAACCATGTAAACATCTTCAACTTCAGTCCCATATGCATCCATGTATTCCACACTGATTCAATGCGCTCTTCAATAGGAATTGTTGATGAACCATTGAATTTGGGAAGTTTATCAAAATAATTCTCATGCATGTCATGAGGAGCACCTTGAATCAATGAGAAATCAAAAGGGGATGGCCTGGACCGACTTCTAAAATGCCTAGGTCCCACGAGAGGATTTGTGTTAGCCATTAGAGTGTTTACTCTAGGAGGACTATTCAAAGGAGCAAGAGAATTCGAAATACTAGTAGGAGAATTGGGTTGAATGAAGATGGGACTTGATTGAAAAGATTCAAGAGGATTATCTAAAATTTGTCATGGTGAATTAACCACCCTCTAGAAGAAATTCAAATATTGATCTTTAAGATTTTTGTTCTGATTACAAATGTACGTTAATGAAATTTCAGAGTTATTTCAAATTCTAAGGTTATACTCTTGGGTAGGTCCCTCATGGGAGTTGTGTTGTGGAGTCGTCAGGTGAACGAATTGTTGTGTTCACAAAATGAAACGTCGTAAGAGAGATAGAAACAATACATTGATTGTACAAATTTAAATAATTTGAAAATGCAACCACTGGGTTTAAGACCAAATGTGATATGAATGAATAAAAAGGTAAATGCATTCATAGACACCAGAGGTACGTAAAATGAACCAAGGTAAGCCTTTACCTCCCCAACAACGGCGCCAAAAATATTATCACGTATCTTGTAGTTTCCCCAATAGAGAAATCCAATACAAGATGGCAGAGGGGATGTGCAACCAAAGCTGGGACCTACGAAAATCCCAATCCCCAAAAGATGGATGGATGTCATGCCGGTTAGGAATTACTTCGCTTTATTCCACTGAATTCCCAAGTGACAATGGGGAGACTCTATCCTCTCCTGAAAGGACGGATCTACAACTAATCACCAGATCATGCCTATAAATGTGGATACGTAAGGTGAGAGATAGAAACCCAAGATTTAAGGGATAAGAAACAATTTAAGGAGTATTCAAGTACGAGTGCTTAAGGATTATATAAATTTTACTCGAATGAAATGGATCGGTGACTTAAAGGGTTAAAAAAAAAATCTAGGGTTGGTGTGTTTGTTCCAATGATCAAACCTGGGACCTTGGGGGGATTTAATCAAGAATATGGAAAATTCTCAGGACAAGTTTGATACACTAAATTTAGGCTTTCAACACACCTACTTGGATGCAATATTTGAAAGTGAAAATATCCAAGAAAAACCATAACAAGAAACAGGGAAAACTGACTAACAGGGCATATAAGGCGTTTTATCCTCTAGTGATCAGTGACTGGAGATGGGCAGATGGAGTCCAATGCTAATGCCTAGGGGGGAGAGAGTGTTTTTAAGTATGTCGGATAAAACCGATATCACCAAATTTGCATATTCCCAGTGCAAATTGGTTCGGTGAATATTCCTACTTCTAAAGGAGGGTTTTTCAGTTAACGCAATGATGGGCAATGCATGCATAAATTAAAAGAGGCAGAATTTACCTATGATATGTACCTAGATCTTGTATATGACCTAATAAGTGATGAAGAACGCTTATTTATTGATCAAATGAGAATTTACGAAGAATATTTTGTTGTTTTTAAGCCTCATCCAGTGACCCTAGTGCCCCCTTCAACCTCCGAAGTCAGAGAAAATCGAATGGTAAGACATATGAACGAGACATGCAGAACAAGGAAAGGACGAGAAGTACAAAATCATAGAGAAAGAGATACTCCCTGAACCGAGCACCCAAGACTTGGGGCGATGGTGAGTTTCCCCACAGGTGTGCCCTATTCCCTAGCACTCCTCCTACCCTACAAATGAATGGGTAAAGGAAAATATGCAAGATCTATCCTGAAAAAAACTCAGTACAGAAGAGCAGCAATGTCAATAATTGACTCATTTACAAAACTCATAAAGTAATCCCAGACAATTCACTTTATTCAATATTTCAGTGCCAGAGTTCATGTTTTACAATGGGGGGTCACCTCTCTTAAATAGCTGGAGAGTGTGCCCACATTATAAATAAATATCATCCGACAGTTGAGATTAAGACATCATCAATGGTGGAGATCAACAATACAAATATCACACATGGATCAAGTGACCAAGTCAAAAGAGGGGGCGCACTTTGCTCAAGTACGCCTCTCTAGAGTGAAATTCAATTTAAAACATAATATGTGGCATGACAATACATAGGAGGGGGTCACTAGGGGCTTAATTCACCCTAGGTCCATTTACAACTTCAAATCATATGATATAACAATAAAATATATCATTAGCCAAGTAGAGGGGGCACCCCTTGGGGGGATCTCCTCACTGATTGATCCAAAATAAAATAATCCGAACAACTACTGAAGTATTGTCCAGTATGCTGAGACAAATCATCTTCCAAAATTCCAAGCCATTTCCTCCACTCAGGAGGCCAAATTGATTTTTTTTCAGTGAAATTCCTAGTTCATTTTTGTTGGTGCAAACTATGGAAAATGATAAAATTACCATAACTCTGTCGAGGAAGATAGCTAGGGAAAATTGACTGCGCTGAATGATCTGGAGACATAGAAGAATGGTATAAGTGACTACTCATACCCCATGGAACACTATACTACTATAGGAGGACCAAACACACTGCCATCTATAATTAAATTTGATCATTTGGCCAATAATAAAGTGATAATAATTACTTATCAAGAGAATCAGGGCCAAACTCTCCAAACTGAAACCACAATATTGGTCTTGGGGATGTCTGGAGAAAATATGGACCATGTTGTTTTCTGAGTAATTCCCTCGGGAACCGTACTTGACTTGGTCAAATTGGGTTGACCAGGTCAAAGTACCCAAACTGAAAGTGAGATACTGTAATCGTATTGTTAACCCAAAAAATCCCCCACATAGCTCGCAATGGCCTACACCACCCAAAGACACCATCTCACACACTCATTTCACTTCATAAGACCTTCCATGACCTTCCATTTGACCCCCACACCTCCAAAAGAGCCCAAGGATGAAGAAAAGGGCTAAAAACCCCCAAAAAAGAGCCCAAAATAGACCCCCAGGAGCTAAGGCCCTCAAAAAGGGGCTAAAACCCTGAAAGGGGCTAAATTTAGGGCGGAAGGGGCTAAAGCCCTGACCAAGGGCTTTAAACCCTAAAACCCCTTGGAAAAACTATATAAGGAGGGTGGGGGGTCACTCTCAAAACACTCCTCATTTGCATATCGTTATGCTACCCGTGGATGCTTTGAGACCTCTTGCTCTCAAACAACCCACTCTCCCTCTCCTCCATCTCCATTTCTCCAAGCCATTGCTCCCCAACCAAGAGAGAGGTGCTCCCATGAGCTAGGACATGGTGGCCCCTTTCCACCCAAGTGAGGTATAGCTTTTGTTTATGCATGTTTATTTATTTGTTTTATTTTATAACTCATATTGTCATTTGCAGGTTTTTCCATTAACAATTGTTTGCAGGTTTTCTCCATGATAGTATAGGTTTCTTTTTGCAGGTTTTGGAGGCAGAACCTTAACCCATTGTGTGCATAGGGGTTCAACAATACTCCGTCTCTTCTTTCTTTCTGTTATTAGCTCATATATAGTTTATTTCAGCTGCCATTTACTTGTGCTAGTGTAGCTTAGTTCAGTTTCAATTCGCTGCTTGTTTTTTACCATTTTCCATTCCGTTTTTTACAGTTTTCTCAGGGTAGAAACCTACCCTTGTGCCCTATAGGCACAAGGGAGCCATTTTTACCCCTGTAGTGAGGAGAAATTCTCACTACACATATGATATTGTAACCTTCAAGGGTAAGAAATGCTCCAATGGTGTATATCAAAACCAAGCTTAAGTCAAGTTATTCATAATCATGGTGACATTAATAATAATAGTAGAAGATATACCTATGCTTTTGAAAAATATTGGAACCTTCTAGAAGTCTACTTGTTTATGACATACTTACAAAGTGTAAACAAAGGGTAATGACTTCTGAATGACTTTGACTTTGTGATATCTCTGAATGACAATCAATGCATTCAACCAAAGTGACATATACATGATAGATAACAATAGGGGCTGGAGGTGTCTCACAAGTGGATAAAGTACTTGGGCTTGTTTCCTTCAAACTCTAGCAAGTGTTTCTTTGCACTAATTTGCAACATAGGTCAACCTTCAAAGGAAGATGCCCTGGAAGCCTTCTAGGCTCCAGTATTGACAAAGACACAACCTTTGCAGGCTAGTCCCACCCTATTTCCTTATGGGGGAAAATGAGTCGAACACTATACAAAGAGTGAGTGCTCATCCTTTGACAATTAAACTTTTATCAGTACAATTCACAGTCCACATAAGATAGTATCCATCCTACAAGAGAAGGTGCCCTGGAAAGCCTTCTGGGCTCCAGTAAATGACTAAGGCCTAGACCTGCTGCCAGCGAGCAGTCCATAGCCCCGACGGGCTTGCCTCTCCCTACTGCCCCTGTGGAGGGCAGATGAGCCTTACATTATACAAAGAATGAGTACTCAACCCCTTGGTCATTGACTACCTTTTAAAACATTTATACTTTTGCATGATTTAGATATAGCTTTTATGTGTTCCAATGCTTTAGTGTTTAGAAACACTATTCAGTGGAGCACTTGTTTTAAGGAATAAAGGATAACTTCCTAGTGAACCCAACCACACTGGCCAAGCCACATACTTCATAGCCAAAGGCACGTAATCAACATGGAATCTAATTTGTACAGGGGTCAAGAAGGGAAAAGTTCGTCAATCTCACAAGTCTCAACCATTCTAAGTCATGGGATGAAATTCATAAATGGATGAACATGATGTATAAGGACAAGTGACACATGAGATGAACCTAGCACTAAGGTTTACTCTTTTTACAAGCATGGCATCAGCAATGGTATTAACATCAAGTCCCTTGATTAGTCATAACACAAGTTCAAACATTAGTTCATATAAGCATAGGTCACCATAATCATCCTAACATGACAAGCCTATTAGAGGAAATTTGAGGTCTAAAATGGGCCTCCTAAGGAAAATAATAAAATAGTAGTTAAAATAATAAAATAATATTTATTAATTTTGGAGGAAGAAAAAATAAAACTATTCTTTTGTTCATATTTTCAACATATCTCCCTGTGTTTTTACTCAAATTTCGAGTGGGAGGGCTCGTTGGATGTGGAATTTAATTCTGCATCCTACGAGTATCCAGACTATATACTTTTGAAGGACGTCGCTACCCCAAAAACAAGAAATACCTTAAAAATGTGATGGTGATCACTTTTTTTTCCAGGTATTTCTTGTTTTTGGGGTAGTGTGGCCCATCAAAAGTATGCAATGTGGGTACTCGTTGGATGCGGAATTATATTTCGCATCCAACGAGTCTTTCCACTCGAAATTTGAGTAAAAACACATAGAGATATGTTGAAAACACAAACAAAAAAAGTAGTTTTTTAGTGACAAATATGTCAAGTCAACCATTATGGTTGACTCATTTTATTGAAATTCTATCGGTTATTGAATTCCAACTCACAAGAATTTATTGTTGGCTCTTTTTCTTATAAGGCCCATTTTAGACCCCAAATTTCCTCTAATCATAGGTGTTTGACATACATCATAGAGCAAAGCTAAACCAAAGAAGCATATACCCGATCTCACCATATATACCTCTCTCCAACTGATAAGGCCCCTCTGAAACTATGTGTACCATATATGGTCTACTTCTCTGCTGAGATGAACTAGGTCATCACTAAAAGCATCTAAATGGACTCCTGAATCTCAGCCTTGGCAAGGAAAATATGAGGAACAAGGCTTTGGAATGGCTGAATCTGTAATAATCCATGCTAATACCCCATGCGAAAAGTAGCTCGCAATAGAACAAGAGATAAGTATGTATGTTGCATCATGGTAGCCCAGCTACAAATGTATATGCAATAACAGTTTTAATGAGAATAAATCTACTTGTAATAACTCTAATATAAGTTGGTGACAAAATAAATGTTGTAATTAAATAAATGAGAATAAATATACCTACAAGAATTCTAATCTAAGTTGGTGACAAAATAAATGTTGTAATTAAAGAAATGAATTTGGAATTTTGGTTTTGAAATTTTTCAATATTTATTACGTAAATTGGTGTAGAGATTAATGGGTTTCAACATTTTATATATCTGATGTAGAAATGGATGGATTTAGATATCTCAGGGTAAATCTATGCTGCCAATGAAAATGCGAAAAAGCTAATAACATCTACCTATATAATCTATCTACCTCGCTTTATTTTTAAACTGGGAGAAATGTTTTAAAATATATGGCTTCACGCTGTTGTAAACCTTGCTCTATCAAATTCCTTTGCAACAGCTAAAGAACCGGGTAAGTAAGAGAACCTTTTTGTCATGTTCCACCTTTGAAGAAAAACCTCTGGGTAAATCACCCACTTAATCTAAGATGTATTTTAGTAAACAACTTAAAAGGGAGGTAAAATGTTTCATGTTGTTAAGTGACAAGTAAAAGTTGAAACGTAGTGAAATTTAAAATACAAGTGGTAGCAATCAAGACCAAACTATAAGGAAGCAAGTGTATAATAATCGAAACATGTTTTTGTGTTCAAAATAATTTGTGATGAAAGCTACGTGTTCGGCCCCCACCGGGTAGGAGGAGCATTCCTCTATTTGTTAATAAGTGAACGCCCCTACAAACAAACCAATTACGAAGAAAACATACTAAAAATTTACTTTACACTTTAATTTTTATAGTTGAATTTTATTTTATTTTTCTCTATAAATACTAATACTTTACTAATTTCACATCGCAACTTAATTGGAAATTTTGACTCTCCTACCCTACATCCAACGATCACTTTTTTTCTTAACATTATAAATTCTTCTCCTATCACTACATTGAAGCATAATTCCCACTAAAAACCCAAAAATGAACATTGACTAACCATCACACAAAACGTACCCTCAAAATAGCACTTTCCCAAAGCTTATGAAGCTCACGCTAAAATTTAAAGCAATGACATTTTTATGGGTCTAAGTCATTTTGAAGACCATATACCAAGATAGAGATTTTTGCATTTTGGAGATACTTGAAAACATTAAAAGAATAGACCACTTGCCATTTCAACAAACCACCTTATGCCAAGTGTCTTAATTTCAATATGCCAATGATTTCTTCATGGATTATAACAAGTCTTCCATCATCCACGTTATTTTCTTTCATAAAGCATGCCTTCATGTGATGTTCACAAGCTACAACAACAAATCCACTTTCAAATATCTACAAGATAATTTATTTTTGTTTTAAGATCATTAAATGGATTGTATAAATTACATCCGTGGACAAGAAATTAATGACTACAATTAATAATTCCAAGAATTAAATTTCCCATAAATCATTTGAGTTTATAAGATTGCATTAAGGATCAAGGCCACTTAGTAACTTTTGTTATATGTATGGAACCTGCATATATTTTTTAATAAGAATTTCATGGAGCACGTTGTAGAATGCACCATTCTCCTTCAGAGAAATGTCTTGTTGGAGAGTAAAATACTGAAATTAACTATTTAGGTTTTAACAGTTTGGTGCCTGAGAATAACAAGGCTGAGGATAAGGCAGATTTGAAGCACAGTTCAGTGTTGTAGCAACTACTATGTTGTAGCTTATTTTCGTTGTACGGTGTACATGGAGGGAGCTAGCTATAGATGTAGAGATATTTATTAGAGATATAAAGAAAACCCTCGTGAAATCTGCAAGTGGTATAATCCAACAACCCCAGAATATAATCTATGCAAGTTGTATAATCCCCAGAGAAGACAAGCAACAAGTAGTTTTTCTATACAACCCTGATCTAAACTCTCAGATGAGATATCAGCTTCAGCCTAACACCTTACTCCCTCATAGTATAGAGGATGCTCTAGTTGAACGGTTTCAAATATAACAACGTAAAAGATATGCGAGTCAATAAAATCATAACTCCCCGTATGGTTACTTAGATATGGAAATATCATAAAACAACACACACACACACACACATTGTGCACATTGAATAATGAATATTTAAATAACACTTTGTATATGCCTTATAAAGAGACAATTTACTTGCCACAGAATAAACAATTCTAGATGTTGTTGCTGGACCGCCTCACCTCCACGTGTTGGAGACTAACTAGAATTCTTATTGAATGGACACATATAATAAGATAGCTCTCTTTTTTCCAACCCTTACATTTATTTTCTATTTTGTTTAAGCATCTTCATAAGCCACCGCATCTGTCGTGTTTAAGTATAATCGAGCAAGTAACCCCGAGAAAGTTGTTAAAGGTGTCGAGCTACCATGACTATCTTTTGAGTGGTAGAGAATTATGGTTCCTCTTGAGTTTAAGGTGTGGAGTGTGTTACATATTGCAACGATGGTGGTGGTGCTTTACTGATCCACCATTAATCCTAGATCACAGTTAACATTATGATCTTTACATCGTTCAATTAAGTAGCCTTGGCATTACCCTAACATGACCTGCTTGGTACATGAAAGTGATCTTAGTTGATTAGCTCCTGCAGAGCCATGCTTTTAATAAATGCATGATGATATCAGCCCACTGCCATGTCTTGGGCATCATTTTACGAGGCTGAGATCATCTGTAACAACCAATCCCATTTAAGAAAAATAGTTAATAAAATAATAAAAAAATTACAAACTATAGTCTTGACTTTAGAATTACAAAAAAATTACTTCCACCGACATGAATAATACTACATTTGTGAAAAGTATATTGGCCTCATCAAAAACATAATAAGGTATATGTAGATACATAACTAACTACATTGTATATTTCCTTCCATCATATTTTCAGATAATACACCATTTCTTGAATTCTTAGGTTTTAAAAACAACATTACAAACACATTATCTAGGTTTATAACCCTTTTGTTATTTACTATTTTCCCTATTATCTCAAGTATGACTTATATGACTTCTCAAGTATGACTTATGACTAGTTTGTTTTAAATTAGAATAATTTATATCTCAAGTATGACTTATGAGAATAGTTTATAGTTGAACCATAAAACATAATTAAAGGTATTCACCTTTCCATGGAGATAATAAAACTTTAGTTCACCAAAGTAAAATAGGTAGTGGATAAAAGAAAGTTAGTCAAACCATACTTGATCTATTTCGATTTTTTATTTTATGTTTTTAAATTAAAACACTATTAAATGGTTTTTTAATATCCTTAATCCACAAATATATCTTTTTATAAACCAACCTAATAAAACTCACCAAACCCAAATATTGTAATATCGAAAGCTTTCCCCAAGTTCAAACCCTATCCTGATTCGAGGTGCTTCGTTCTAGTTATTAATGGTGTTTTGTATTACAGCCCGCAAATTGTCACTTAAGGATAGTGCAAACTTTTAACATGAAATTACAATTTCCACCCCTGATTATAGTATTACTTCTGATTAATATAAATACAAACATTATAGTATTACTTCTGATTGACATAAATACAAACATTTCATCTAATGGATTTACTTTTGATTGACACTAAATACAAACATTTCTTATAGGAGTAAACTTTCTACCCGACCATTTGCACTGATCTGACGACCAGCAACGCGTGATGTGACAGCTCACGCGAGCCAAGTCGTCCGATCGGTGCAAATGGTCGGGTAGAAAGGTTACTCCTTTCTTATAACGTTTTTAACTTAAATAATTTTTTCTTCAATTATGCTACTATATTTTGTAATGGATTTACCAATATTTATATAATTGTCTATTTTAAAAATAAATTCAAACTTTAAATATTTTTAAAAATAATATCTTTAAACTAACAAACCATTTAGAACATGTATCAATTCAATGTTGTATTATGATAGGTCTATACTAAGAAAAAGAAGAAAGAAAAAATCCATTTGAAGAATTTCATCATGGGAAGAGGCTAAACATACGACATTTTTGTTTTCCAATAGTTTTTTTTGCTACCGACAACTTTTTTCTTGAACTCGATTTTTTTTGTAACTTGAATCATTTTTTGTATTGCAAAAGCAGATTCAATACACCTCAGGAACACCCAAATCATGCAAGTTTGATCGATGTTATGTGAAATTCCCAAAAATTGTTGCCAAATTCACTCCAAAAAATCGTAAGGAAAAAAAAATTAAAAAAAAGTTGTGTTTAGATTATACCTTTCACCATGTACCTAGCAAACACGTTGTGAAATTCTTTGGAAAAGACCTTATATGCCTTGATTTCCTCATGTGTGCAATTGGCTCCTAACAATGATGTTTTCAATGACACCTAGTGTGACATAGATGTCCACATTAATTGTCTTTTACAAGTTAGCTAAGTTCTTCTCTTAAGTGCATTTGGTGAAGGGATGGGAGATTGAAACCAATCATTGTTTCCATCACCAAAATCATTGATTTATATAATTAATTCTTCATAAATTAACAATTTCTTTTAAAAATAAATTTCCTTTTTTTCTTCCAGAATTGCAATTTTTAATTCATCTATAAACAATCTTTTGATGTTTACAATGGAGTGGATAGTGGAAATGGAAAGAATGAATTTTACATTATTCGCTTCACTTAACAAATGTATTTGTCTTGCTTGCTTTTGGGCTGAAATTTGTAGGATTTAAAAGAGGGCTTTTGGAATTATTTCTATTATTATAGAATATCTTTTATTTTGTGTCTAGGTTTACATAAGTGTAAAATTATTTAAATGCTTGGAGTTTATGTTAATAGAAGTGGTTCTACAGTGGTTACAATCTTATTTTACTAATGTATTACTAGATTCTCTATGGGATAATATGCATTACATATGGATTATGTGTTATCTTTGCAAGCATATAAATAAAAATCAAATGCACTTAAGTTGTACATCCTATCCACATCTTGGAATTGTTTTTACAATTACAAAATATCCCTTTCTCATCCTCTAGAATCATAATGTTAATAATTAGGATAGCAAGAAAGAATACAAAATTTTAATATATACAACCCAAAATGTTGAAAAAATAACAATTTGAAAGAGGTTGTGTAAGGCATATCTTGTTGGACCCATTTGTTGTTAAGAAGACATCTTTTTGGCAAATCACTTCATCAAAACATTTGCTCGAGAAAAATTTGTCAACGTGATTGATGCTAAGTTAAATAATGATTATTTGTTTCTCGTTTCTTGGCTTAGTTGAAGTTAGTTGGGAATAAAAGAATTTTGTTCATGATATTTGTTGGAAGACTGGAGAAAATCTATTCATCATTGGGAAATTGCTCTATTGAAGTTAAATTTTTGTGCCATCTTCCATTACATAGTGTATTAATTGTTGTTTTCATGAAAAATGGTTGCAGCTTAATGGAACTTGCTAGAAAGATAATTATATAGAGCATTAATGTAGTTTTGAGTTTAACAAAGTGTGTACTTGTTGATTCACTATGTGGAAGATTTCCATTATACTAATGGCAGTTTGAATATCCACAAATAAAGGAATGGAAAAGAAAAACGTCGCAAGGAAAAGTTGCAGAGGTAAAAAATATGCAAAGCAAGAAATTGAGATAAAACAATATATTATTGAGGAAGGCTTAGCGTCAATTAAGTGTTGACAATTTTTTTCAAGCATAAATGATCATCAATCACAACAAGCATAGGAACAATGAGACCAAGTGCCAGATCTACTAATCGATTTGCTATTAGATCCCAATTTGATCCAATAACTACACACAAAAGAATCGACCTTTGTTTGAAACATAATTAGTCAACAATCCAACACAAAGGTCAAATCAAGAACAAAAGACCTAGAATCGAAGGATCCATGGACCAAAGTGGGAAAGTGATTGATTTTTGTAATCCCAATTGGTTTAGTGAATCATTGTTGTGGACCCAACTTTGGTGCTAATGTGATGTGAGAATAAATCTTCTAGGAAAAAATATGAACAGGCAAAAAAAATGAACTAATAGTGTTCCAAACTAGAAATGATTTAATTTGGTTTCAGCTAAGTGGGGTCATTTATAAAAATGCATATTTGAATTAGATTGTCAATATTATGTGTACATGTATGCAATTTCACTTCTCCATATAATAATTAAATAGGGAATATTATTTTAACTATGGGCCTAGTGACAAAAATTACCAGTGTCAAGATATGTGATTGTTCGACACAATAACCCTAAATAACTAAGTAATTCACATCAATGTATTAGGTAACCTTTTTGTGAAAAGTTTAATATTTTAGCTTTGGATTATGAAAATGAGTATATGTTTGATATACAACATCCAAGAAGTTTCCCATTTGGATAAACCTAGTAACAAAACTCTATAGTCATTGATATAATAATTTCACTTGACTAAGTGACCTATTTCTATGTAATCTTAAGATGTATACCACTGTTGATATTATTTTTCTTCCTAGAAAAACCTTGAGCGAAAACCCTCAATCACTTCCTTACATTTTGTGGATGGTACATAGTGTAAACCTTCCAAAACTAATTATGAAAAATAGGGACATTGAGTGAGGCATACAACGTAGTTAGTTATCTTAGGGGATCAACCTAGTGATCTCTTGCATGAAGCTCAAAGCACTCAACCACTTAGCTAGTCCACTATGCTAAATTGTGGATATTCTCTTGGACAGTTTGTCACAATACACCTTGCAAATGCTACAACAAAAATAATGAGATTATAGTCTACTGTGTAGTGCTTATTTATGCTTCATATGTAATATTACAAGTATATTGTGTTAGATATGAAAAAAAAGAAAAAGAAAATAAGCAATAGTAAAAATGAGTGCAACATCAACACAAAAAATATAAGATCTACCCTAGGAAACTTGAGATGGGAAATCCAACAAGAAAATGAGGGTGTGCCTTACTCTTTTCTTATCAAATTGATAATTGAAGATACAAGAAATATTGACTCATTATGGAGACATTGTGTCCCATGATAGGTTGTTGTCAAAACAATTTTTTACTTTGTTTTATTATGATCAAATACCACCCCATTGCTCTACTCATCTATGGAACAACAAATCAATACTATAGGAATGCAACCCATTTATTCCCTTGCAACTTGGTATTTACCATGTTTTAGTAGTCATCCAGGGTTAGGATTAGGATTTTTTCATGCCCCAATCATCGATTAGCATCAAGGTTGTAACCCTCTATAATTTTCTTTGAACAACTTTACATGGCTACCTCCACATGTGTAAGTAATGGGAATTGACGCACTAAGTGTTACATACACACGGAAGGGATACATCCACCTCACAATGAAGTTTATAATGTGCACACACACACACACACATAGTGAGGTATGATCCAAAAGGATATATATATACCTCACAATGAAATTTATAATGTGCACACACACACACATAGTGAGATATGATCCAAATACATATATATATATATATATATATATATATATATATATATATAATTTGCACAATGGATCTAGAATTCAATTATAACCTCACTTAGAATTGCAATAGAGATAACAAGAAATAGAGAAGAAATAATGAGGTAGAAACATGAGAGAGAGAACTCAATTGATGTAAAACCATATTCTATATTATTCATCAATATTAATACAATATATAGTACATATCATATAGAGAATTTGAGAGCCTTGGAGGAAGTTCAAGTATCTCACAGTAATAGAAGACTTAAATGTTACTAATTCTCCTAATCTAGACAAGTGTCAACCTAACTCATAACTATAGGTCACAAATAGGAAAGGTAATACTTGGTAGGCCATGAGTGACACAAAACCTGATAGTGAGTGGCTTTTCAGGAGAAAAATATGGAAGTGGTTGAGGTTAAAAAGTGGCAAGCATGCCCAAATGATCCTAGCACAACTAGCCCATCCTAATCCAGGAGAAAAGCAGTACAAAGTTGTCATATCTTAGAAAATCTAGACAAAAGGAGGAATAAAGCAGGAAGTGTTCTCTATCCAGTAAAGCAGGAGCAAAGGTAGGAAAGAGGGTATTATGATAGTCTAAGAGGTCAAAAAGGACAAAGTGGGTCCAAGACACTAGACTATGCACTAGAAGACTAAACAAACATATGGAACATCTTACTAAACCCCCAGGAACTTTAATTAAGGTGTTTTAACCTATGGTCTAGATGGAATTATGTTCCAACACCCCCCTTAAGCCAAAATGGTAGTGAAAATGAGAATTATTGAGGGCCCAAGCAACAAAGGATTATGGTCACCATTTACATTATTATACAAATGAACTGAGGAAATAGACAAAACCATATGGGGAAATGCCTCCCTAAAAAATGGACATGATGTACACCATAAATCATTGCTCCAAACTCCAAGTAGGTATGAACTTGATTACATGTCTAAAGGAATCTTCCTCTTGGGAAGAAGATGTTGATGCTCCCATGTTTATATCATGTGTTAGATCTCTATATAATCTACAAGAGAATGATGGTTCTCACCAAATTTGAACTTCCTGATATCATGTCCAAATGAGTCTTGATATTCTAGAGCCATGAACTTCGAACCAAAATCAGGTCCAAATGAAGTAGAATTAACTCCAAGTGAATTTTGTTTCCTTCATCTTCTTTGCAACTCTAAGAACATATACCAATCATAATCATGCAATGAATAAGAAGCATGAAAGTGAGAGTGAATGCAATAACTCCATACTTCAAAACATCCAATGACACATCAAAAGGTGAACCCTTGAGAGGTTCTGAGTGTAACTAAACTGCAACAACTAGATGATTATCTTTAGAATTCAAGTAATCATAGAAGAACAAAAATATTTGGAAATCAACTCAACTCCAAGAAGGTGGAACAAGAGTCCCAAGTGCGCCAATGTGATGGAAAATGCACAAAATTATCCTTCTTCATTAGAAAAATGAAGAAAAGGATCAATTATCATGTAGGAATGAGTAGGAATATTGTGACCAAGGAGAGAAAATGCATCACTTCCAAAATTTGATCTATCCTCCATAACATCCATGAGATCACCTAGTTTGGCACTCTGATCATGAAAAGGAGGTGAATGAACTACAACTGACGTAACATCCTCAAGATGAAAAAATTGAAGAGTGATTGGAGAAATGAGAGAACAGAAAGTCAAATATCTTATTCATTTATAACTGCTTCATGGGAAGAAACAAAGGAAGGAGTCACTGCAAGGAGACTTACACCAATTTGAAATTGTGTTGAGATTTGTGCCATTTTTCTTCTTCTTAAACAACTTCTGAGAAAATGTACCTACAAACAAACACTCTGAAGATATATATGGAAGTTAATTGATTCTAATGAGCCATTATTAACATAGTAGTCACATTTCGGAGTGCATCACACCTAGGTAGACTCCAATGGATAAACCAATAGCTTCAAGGAAATTTCCCTAATATTTATATGATAACTCCACTACTTCTGGTGTGTTACTTCAAACAACTATGCCCAAACTGGTAGCTCTGATACCATGTTAGAATTTTCACAGTGGATCTAAAATTAAATTATAACCTCACTTAGAATTACAATAGAGATAGCAGAAAATAGAGAAGAAATAATGAAGTAAAAACAAAAGAGAGAGAACTCAATTAATGTAAAAACACCTCCTATATTATTCATCAATATGAATACAATTAATACATCTCATAGAGATAATTTTAGATCCTTGGAGGTAATTATAGTAGTTCATAGTAATAGAAGGATTATATGTTACTAATTCTCCCAATTTAGACAAGTGTCCACCAAACTAATAGCTAGAAGTCATGAACGAGAAAGGTTAGACTTGGTAGGCCATGAGTGGCATTAAAATCAGCAGTGAGTGTATTTTAAGGAGAAAAGGATAGAAGTGGTTGAGGATAAAAAGTGGCAAGCATTCCCAAATGATCCTAGCACAACTAGCTTGTCCTAATCCAAAATCAAGCAGGAAGTGCGCTCTAGTCAGTAAATCAGGAGAAAAAGCAGGAAAGAGGACACTATGATCAAAAAGGAATAGTGGGTTCAAGACACTAGCCTATGGCATAGAATCCTAAATAGACATATGTAACAACTCACTAAACCCCTAGTAACTTTAATGTAAGTGTTTTAACTTATAGTCTATATGAAATTATGTTCCAATATATATATCCATTTTGGATCATACGTCACTATTTGGGGAGGTTTTGGTCCCGTGGGGATTTTAATTTCACTGTTGGTGTTCCCACATGGTTGTTCTAGACTTCTATGTAAGATAACATATTATGCTAACTTTGTCTAAACATTCAATGCTAAGTCTCCTAAGTAAGGTAAGACTTTCCCCTCATTTTCTTCTTTGAACATGGATGGCTCAAAGAGTTTTAGATTCTCTATGTTCACCATGGAATAAATGCACATGTATGGAGGTACACCAAGTTTGTAAGCATAATCACCTATATTCCCCAACACTTCAAAAATATCATATCTCAAAGACTTGATTTTCTTACTAGGTACCTATAGCCTCTCTTTGTTTAAGTGAAACCAAACACGATCTACTATCGTAAATATATTCTCATTTCTATGTTGGTCATGCCTAGCCTTGTACTTATCTTGTGATTTTTTTCTTTTCTCATGTACATCCAAATGGATCCATTGATCGTATTTATGAATATTTCAGCCTTCGATGCTTCTATTATGGCCTATTCCTTCTCTCCTCCATGTTTTTTGTACGCAACATCTAGAATTGAAGGTAGCAAATATATATGAAATAAGTTTGGTAAAAGGGACTCGTTGGTGGAACTATGGATTATTTTTTTATATGAGTGTTGATTGTAGATCAAGTTCACAGCATAGGATTTTTTATGTTTCCGATTGTAACCCATCAAAATATTAATCAATGTCTATTTCACCACTTTAGCTTAGTGTCCATTATCTCCTATAATGTAGTTCAAAAGGCACTGAGAAATATGATATATTTGTCTGAAATGATTCTCCTTAGTTGTTAGGGTTTGGTCCTAGTTGCTTGGTTAGTATTCTCGTATAGTTTGGCACATCGAACATGCATATTAGATCCTTGATGGTGCAATAGTTCCAATAAATCCATCTTCTTAGTTTCCTATGCATAATAAAGGAAGAACATATTGATGGCACAACACTAGCCTACCATGGAAGGTATGCAGTAGTGATTAAAAGAGTGATATAGTTAGGTTGCATTCATTCCTTCAGCATTGATGTTCCAGTCTCATCCTTATCTCGTATTTGGATTATAACACAAATTTATCATTCTAGTTTGATAGAGTTTGTTTTAGCAATTTTAACATGCATTTACTATATTTAGAGGAGGGTTTCAAGACCTAGGTTAGCTAATATGCTTGCATGAGACTTACCACCCTTGGATTGAGGTGAATTTCTATGAGGCACCACTAGGTTTGCATGTTTTTTCATATCTCTGGTAGGAAGAACACTTTTACTAGCACATATTTACATGTAAGGAAGGTAGTCAACCACTAGTTGGGTGGATTATAGTTAGGGTTTAACTAATTCACCTAGGAAATTTCATGCATGTGAGAAAATACATTGTATAGTCCTTCTTCTTCATATTTTATAAAGGAGATGTAGAGCATATTTCCACAAAAATTTACACCCTAAGGTACAAGGCCTTCAATAAGGTGTAGCTATGGAAGTAATGCCACTGTCACCTCAGAAATAATATCCCTTCTCTTTAGTGAATTAGATAGAATCAAATTAATAATGGGGTTCCCTAAAAGAAACTAAGTGTATAAAGATGGTGATAAGGAAAATTAATTAGGTTGCAAAATTAATTGTAGACGGTTTATGTTTGTAAGGATTTGAATCTAAAGTGTCAAAAGAGACAACTCACAATTTGATCACAACATCCATTAATCAATGAACTTACTTGAAAATTAAATGTATTTAAATAAATAAAGTTAATTTATGCAACCCAAAAGCTTAAATGATTTTCCAAGTGAATAATGAACAACTTGCTACAAAACAAAACTAGATCAAGAACGGTAAAAAAGAAAAGTGAAATGTAACAAGTGAAATATATCCCATTAAGCAATGTAGACCAAGATAACATTGTCATTTTAGTATAGTATGTGTAATGTGTTAGAGACCAGCAATGAGAATGAACTATTTAAACCAATGATTAAAATTGTGAAAGCATTGTGTTCATTGATTTAAAGGAATGAAAAATATTGCAAGTAAATATGAAAATAACTTTGACAAAATACAACTTGAACTTGATGAACCACAAACTTTTATTCTATTATTGGGATTTCCAATAGAATAGAGTTACTATTAATTTCATAAATACACTCGCAACTTAAAATATTTTTAATTAACCCAATGATGAAGTTGATATAAATATTATATGGTTATTAACAATGGATAATTTCCAACAACTTAAGTAAGTGAAGTCATGTGCAAAGAATCCAGAAAATTAACAAGTAACCATGCATTATGAAGTGCACATGATTAAATTAAGTTTAGTTATTTGGACATGCCATTAAAATATAAAGTAAAGGTGTGATTATGAGTTAAAAAAAATGATCAAATTCCATATATGTTTATTTAAGTGATGTAAGCCATAAAACCATGTAGAAACAACCCAAGATCTGAATTCTAAAAATTGTTCAAGAGGGTGGTAGACGATGCAAAGGAATTACTCAAAATAATTAAAAAATTAACCCAATTAGATTATAAATTAAATAAACTAGTTCAGGGGTTGAGCATTGGATAGTAATCTACCATTTTTTGTCCAAAGGTTTTGTCTGTTGCATTTGTTTTTCTATGGTTGGAAGTTCATAAAGTTATGGATACAAATGATAAAGTTAAGATACAGAAATCTTGGCACGACTAAAGAACGATTGGGGAGGAATCCACTAGGGGGAGAGGTATATGGAAAGAGAAGTCCTTAGGAATACTAACAATTCCGACATAACCTAATTATCGATAACTAACCTAAACACATGTATGGAAGGGAGTAAGCATTTCCTGAATGAGTGAATTTATATCTCTGGTTTGACAAACAAGCAAGTAAAGACGCATAAGTGATATTAGTGAGTGAAAAGTCATACCATACAACACATATGAATGTATTCTACTCATTGATATAATGGAAGGAAGTTAACTATTTACCATTCCTTTAGCATGCATTTTTATTAGAGGAAGTTGGCATTGATAATAATACTTAAAGATATTTATCCTTTAAGGAATGTTAACTTTAAACGAGTTGAAAAAAAGTAATTAGTATAGTTAACTCAAACAAACTATTGTTATTATGCTAAATATCTATATTAGAAATTAAATAAATAAATTCATTTCCAAATCAACATCTACTACTTGCTTAAATTTAGTGTGGATTGCTCACGAAGAGAAAGGGATAAGTAAGAAAGGGATAAGCCCTTAGGAAAACGAAGAAGACTTCCATTTTAAAGTTAAAAGGATTAGGTTATGAACAAAGTTAATTAATTATTATGATGCACACCCTTGCGTTGGTATATTACACATTGATGGAATAAGAATCCATTAAGGGATATTGGCCTCGGGATTGTCGACTATTAACATAAGAAATGAGATACGATACCCTTGGAGATATTTTATGGGTTTTTCTCTTGATGGAAAATACACGTGGAGGCGTACTTGTACCATTTGTGTCCTAGGGAATCAGTGGAGTTTCCTTTTTATTAAGCTTACAATTTTCTTAGAGGGGACACTTTAGAGGAAAGTAGGGTATTTCTTGGCTGAAGAAAGAATGGTGAGGAAGTTATGGAATTGTGTGAGTTATCAAGATCCCGACTCCCAATCTGGGAGACTCTTTACAGGTAATGAGTCATGGAATTGGACCTTCCTGGAGATTTGCGTTGCTCCACGACTTAGCCTCTGCATGCGATATTCCCATTATCTGCAAATAAGGTATGATTTAACTCTACGTATTGGTTTGAAATCTCTATACTTCTTAATTGAAAAACTAGATCCATATTATATAATCCTCTACGTATTGGTTTGGAATCGCTATACTCCTGAATTGAAAAACCAGATCCATATTATATGATCCTCTACGTATTGGTTTGGAATCATTATACTTCTAAATTGAAAAACCAGATCCATATTATATGATCCTCTACATATTGGTTTGGAATCGCTATACTTCTTAATTGAAAAACCACATCCATATTATATGATCCTCTATGTATTGGTTCGAAATTGTTGTACATTTTAAATTGAAAACCATATCCATGTTATATGATCCTCTATGCATTGGTTTGGAATCATTGTATATTTTGAATTAAAACCAAGATCCATATTATATGATCCTCTATGTGTTGGTTTGGAATCCCTATACTTTTGAATTGAAAACTTGGTTTAGAATCGTTGTATATTTTAAATTGAAAACCATATACATATTATATGATCCTCTACGTATTGGTTTGGAATCGTTGTACATTTTGAATTGAAAACCATATCCATATTATATGATCCTCTATGTATTGGTTTGGAATCACTATATTTTTTAATTAAAAACCAGATCCATATTATATGATCCTCTACGTATTGGTTTGGAATCGCTATACTTCTGAATTGAAAAACTTGGTTTGGACTCGATGTACATTTTGAATTGAAAACCATATCCATATTATGAGATCCTCTGCGTGTTGGTTTGGAATCACACTACCTTTCGAATTGAAACCATATCTGTCTCATGTGAATAGACTTTATTCTTCTCAAGTGTTCTTCCTTGCTTGCGTATGGAGGAATCATTTCCAGTGCCCACATTTTTTCCTATATACAATATAGATCTGAACTCTGCATTTTTGTGTTGTCTACATCATAGTCCTGAGATCAACCTCACAGATAGCATTGGGAACCTCTACTAGCGTATTGAATTGTAAACAAGCTCTGTCATGCACGGATCCACTGTGTTTTTTTATGTATAGTTTCCAGGTCTGAGTTATGGAATCCGATTACTGCTATGTCCCCTTTATCATCGTGTTGTATACTTGCAATGTCTACAATGTTGGAATTGGTTATGGGGATTTATACCACTGCAATTTGATTTCCTTCTGTCGGGTTTGATTCAAAATCAGTGCGACGACCTCTTCATGGTTGTGTTTTGATCATGATTTTCCGGTCTGAGATGCAACCTTCCTCTGGTTGTTTTTGTGTTATAGTTTGGAAGTCCTTTTATGTGGCTTAACCGGGTCTATATATTAAACTTAAATTAACAAGATCAGGGAACTCCTTGCTTAGTGTCTAGATTATAAAAAGGTTTTGATGGTAATTTGTATTCCTAGTTGACTAGGGATGGGTTAAGAATCTAATAAACAAGTTATATTGAATCTTGAAAGAATCTCTGATTTTATAACCTTACCTTAGTGGATTCGTCACCCAGCTCGGGGGTGACTCTAGGCAGAAAAACACACGCCAAATGGAGTTAGTGGTTGGGAGGAAATTCGTAGGCACGCTTTCAGTCGCTTAAGCCTTTCAAAGTCGAATAGTAACCCGTAATGGTTAACTTTTTATTATGAAAGTATTTCATCATGTTGCGAGCTTGTTATGTAGCTTATGTTGT
The DNA here is from genome assembly GCA_001517045.1 of Pseudotsuga menziesii. Taxonomy (NCBI): domain Eukaryota; kingdom Viridiplantae; phylum Streptophyta; class Pinopsida; order Pinales; family Pinaceae; genus Pseudotsuga; species Pseudotsuga menziesii. The sequence goes on from LPNX010130834.1 coordinate 62,257, forward strand.
TAAAAGTATTAATAGATTTATTTGCTCCTATGTATATTGAATTAACATGATCTTCAATTTGTGGTTGCAGAGAATGCCTTCCAATAAGTGGAAAGGAATTAGAAGACAGTATGATGAATCATTCTATAGACGTATATAATTTTTATAAGTTAATTTTCCTTTATTATCGGAAGTATTGAAGCTAACTAATCTTGTTCTTCCTCGACGGATTACTCAGGAGACCAGAACCACATATCCTACCAATGCACTTAGGAGTGATCATTACATGCAATGGAATGTCAAGTGCCTATCATATTGCTCGTGTCTTAACTATGTGTAAAATAATGAGTGTTAGGAGATACTTATTGGACTAAGAATATTCTAATGTACCTATGTGGCTTGATATTGCTTGAAGCTCTGATTATTGTCTCAAGGATATGTATACATGCCTACTCATGTATGGGAAATGTAATAATAAGTGTGAACCTAAGGAAAATGTGTATGACATATTATTATTATTGTTATTATTATTATTATATATACACACACATTATTATTGTGGCTAATTAATAAAGGGAATGGTGCTTGAATGTAACCGATACAATAAATGGCATACCTTATATAGTGAAGAGACTTTTAGGTATGTTCCATATAGGGTTATAACTTACATTATTTATGTTGGTTACGATTTTAAATATTGGAGTACATTGAATAATTAAGGATTCTATTGGACACTATAGAAGATACGTAAGATGTACCACGTGAGTGAAGGGCCTCCATTTTGTTAAGTATGGAACCACTAATTGTTAAACAGTGGTAGTATCCATTTATATGTTGGGTAGGTATGATTATTTTTACAACCTTAACCTTTAATATTGATTACAAAATCAATATTCATTCGAATAACAAATTTGGTGTACTTGAACGTTTCATAGTAAATGAAAAATTTACACCTTGTACCCTAAAGAACTATTGAGGGTTCTTAGGTATGTTACATATGGTATCAGAGCCCAAGTTGCAGAACTTGGACCTATATGGGCTGAGCGTAAATAAAAATTTAATAAGGTAAATATGAGGTAAGTCTTTCCCTCCCGCGCCTTGAGTCATTTATATTTGTGTTTGTCGCTATTTTGGAGAGGCATATGTCAATGTGAATTAAAGCAAATTCCACTAGTTTTATTTGTGTCCTTGATGTTACAATGATGAAAATGAACTAACCATGAAATTATTTTTAGATAAATTAATTGATGGGTCTGAATCTCTTTCAAAGAATCTATGGATGAATGACGATTATGCTCAAACTTCATTGACGATCTAGTCAAATTAAATGAGATAAGTACCATTTCATGGTTTCGACTAGAGCTAATTTTTTTGCTAGAAAAGTATCAATAACATTAAGGTGAGAAGGTCTTGTAAAATTTATACTTGCACAATACATAGACTCCCTACAATAAAATTGTTACCAACTAGAAAATAGTGCGGGACTTCAAGGAAATAGTTGGATGAAATTAAAATAATACAAGGAAAATTCGTAGAAGAAGGATAAATATGTTATGACCACATTTGATTAATGGAAAAGACAATGATTACTCATTAATCATATGACCTATCCTTGATGTTCCAAAGTATCCAGTAATGATATCCCTTGACAAAAGTTGAGTTGTTCTATTATGCAGTAATTGCATCTCCGTAAAGAAATGCATTCAGTCATAATGCATATTTATAACTTAGTAGGAAATAATTATGTTAATATAACGATATGTATTTACTAGAGATGTTAACATACATCAAAATTTGAATAATAGGTTTTGTGATACAAGTTAGGTATCTTTTGAAATTTTTATTGGGAAAATAATGTCTCCTTAAAATGCTAAGCAAAAACACAACAATTTTCACATGTTATTGTAATTCTTGCATGATAAGGACCTTGATAGTTTTTAGAAAACATTGTAAATAATTTTGCTAAAAAAAGAGTGCAAGGTATGCAGTAAAAACTTAGATCAATGTATGACTACGGAATATACCAGTCTGAATTAAATTATAAGTTTTATGAACCTCCTCTGGCGTATTCTATTATAAAATATAAATGGTCTTGGAAATGAAAGTGACATGATGGAATATAATTGGACTTGGGATAAATATATAAATATATCAAGACTAAAAATAAATTTCTTCTATAAATGCATTTATTTCGTTAAGAAAGAATTTCTTATCTAATGATTTTGTAATGAGAAGTTGTAAATGGAAGGTCGTGACTTCAAATCCCTCTTGGGTTGTAAAAGGTCGATATTTGCTTGGGGCATAGGTACCATGTCTAGAAGCTTGCAATAATTATTGACATGCTTATTATCTTATGTGTAGAAAGAATGAATCATTATTATGAGAAAACAGGTACACATTGGAAAAATGTTTGGTTCATTAGGCTATAGAGATTGCAAAAATATGTCAATAAGGAAATAAATGCATTAAAACGATAATGGTAATGTAAACAGACATATCTATGCAAGGAAATTTCATATTATTCATATGCATAATGTTGAGAAAAATGCAGGTCATTGTATAACCTATCGAGATTTTGCTGGAAGAATTTGGTACATAGTGAGTTTACCTACGATGTTAACGATGTTTGGAGAGGGGACATGATGTAGTTAAGCTAGTATTAGCATTGAAAAATTTAATATGCATTTTCAAGCTTATGAAAAGTAAGGTATCAGTTAGGGCTAGTGTATTTAAGGAGCAATATCAATAATGGATATATGCAGGTAAAAGTAACTAGTACAAAAATGTAATCATGTGACAAGATAGAGTGTATTGACATAGTGGGATTACAACAAGATTATGAGCATTAAGTGCACAAGGATTGTGCATAAAGAGAAAGTGTTGCATCTAGATTTTGCACATACATTTGAGAACAAGTAAATGTTAATCATTATGTCGAAATTTATGTGATTGATTTCCCATTCCTACAAAATAAACGATAACATAGATAGATATTCATCGTTCATAATTGAAAGTTGATTGAAATATTTTATAGGTGAAAAATTGTTACATGAAATATTGATGCTATACGATTTGATGGTATGATATTGTGACTAACTATTTATGGAGAATTGTAGGTATTGGGACTTGGTAATGGAAATAATATAGAGAGCCATGATGGGAACCAAGGTCCCATGATTGCAAACAATCAAATGAGATGAGAGATATTTGGTACATATAAAGTTGGTTTCTATGAGAAACTAAAAAGAAGAATGTATGGAGGTACATGGTTGTACAGGAGGTACATGGTTGTATAGGAGGTACATGTTTGTACAGGAGGTACATGTTTGTACAAGAGGTACATGTTTTCCCCTAGGCCATCTAGGCACCAATATGCAGCCTATGGGGATGCCTAGGTGTAAGACGTCTGGTTAGACTTCTTTCTGCACACATTCACGCTGTAAGAGGACTATCACGAGAGTGGGGGCTCCGTGAAGAACCTATAGGTATTATGGTGTCCAGGAAAGGAAGTGCTTGAGCTTGGTGAAGCACCCTGAGTAGCACAGGTAGGATATACGCCCAAAGAAGGGTATCGTCCTCATGTTGGGTAGCTTGGATTAGTATTTAGAGTATTGTTATCACTTGGAGTGTTTGCTTGGATGGAGGAAATACAAGAGAAAATAGAAAGGAGCTTACAAGGAATCATTCTTGTAAAAGGTATATGCGTTGTAAGTAATTCCATTCCTATGTGGTAATATGCTTACTTATCAGTGAATATAATAAATAGGAATATTGGAACTGTTGTGAATCATGAAATTAAATAGTGTTGGACTTTGATTTATGCATATGTTGTTGATCTTAGTAGACATGCACAGGTACATTTTATATTTCGGGTTGGTGACCTAAAAAACTTGATGTAATCCTATTGATCTAAGGATTAAGTTATGTATAGCATGATGAGAATCGACTAAGAATATTGTCGCCTAAAGAAATTACAATAAGCAATGACACATTGAAAAGGTTAAGTAAATTAGATTTTACCTATGCATTCTATTGTTAAAATTTGAGGTATGTATGATTATGATGATACTTTAGGAAGACCTCACAATATTGTGCAGAGAAAATGTTAAAAGACAACAAAGTTGGAGGACATCACAAAGTATGTGAATGCAAGCAATAACATCCTGTAAAAGGAATGAAGACAAAATTTCGACATACATTAAACACAGAGGACGACGTTAATTCTAAGGGGGAATGGATGTAACATCCCCTTACTAGCTCGACCTGAAATATGATGTGTAAGTAAAAACAGCATTGTAAGTATCGATTCTAACTTCATAAAGATGTGGATACAATTGATAAAGTTAAGAGACTTGTTATACCCAAATCATGTCACCAGCATGTGGTAATATCTCTAACACCTTTATTCTCCCTCAATCCCAAACTTGAAGTGAAAACAGTGCTCCAGATGTTGATCCTACATATAAAAAATCCAGCACTGCTCTCACCCTTAAGCTTATAAGCGGTACCTTATACAACGCCGCCTGAGTTATGTGGAAGACAGACGATGCCACCGCCTTTTACCTTTGTTTTTAGCGTGGTTCTCACCTTGCATCGCTCTGTCATAAGGGATTATAAGTGGTGCCCTTGGTAAAAAGTGAAAAAAGGAGGTTTCACGAAGCTTCTAGAACAAGAGCTTCATGGCTAGCCTTATCCCTACTCACCTGGGTTAGTTAAGCTTGAGATCCATGCTTTGGGGATCTCATGGCTACCTCACCCACCTATTTCTCAACCATTCCTATCCCTTTGAGCCCTATAAAACCAGGCTCATACTCCATGGTTGAGGGGGGAAGAAAAGAGTAAAGTTATGTTGTTGAATTAACATCCTGGCCTAATCCATTAGAGAGCATAGAGGAGCAAGTTGGAGCTATCGGGGATGATATGTTAGTCTTGTGAAGGAGTGCATCGACACTAAGGCAAAAGGTTGTAAACTCTTTCATTCATCTATTAATGCAAAGTTGGTTCCTTTCCCATATATATGTTGTGTTATAATCTCACATGTGTATTATTAGATTCCTTAGTCACTGATATAGACCTATGGATAGTTTTCTGGTATCTTTCATGTTGTCATGTGTTTGATGTTTTCATGTAGGTCTTCCATCAGAGATCTTATTCCAGGCATCTATAGTTTCTAGGGAAATTCTTCGGACCTAGCTTTGACTCATTTTTTCTGGATCTGAACCATTCAGACTAGAGGAATAGCTTCTGTTTGTAGAAGGTGCAATATTCCTGATAACAAAACTGGCGACTTCGCTGGGGAATACAAGTTTCAGTTAATCTGATCTTCCTTAGTCTTCGAACACTTGTCCGAATCCAAGCTCCAATCTTCAATCTTTTCAATCAGATCTACCATCTGAATTAGTGAAGTTTTGGTTTGAAATCATCAGATCTCTTCAGATCTGAGTCACCTTGACTTTATATGCTCTGTATTACTGTTGATTCATCAGTTTTAATATTGTTTTTGCAACTTCTAACTTGATTTTTTTGCTCTCCTTGTGTTCTGGGTTTTTACAGGGAACCACCCATTTGCTTTGGGCAATAAGTGGTGCCACCGCCTGCACTCAATTACCCATAGGTGGTGCCACCGCCTGCACTCAGTTACCCATAGGTGGTGCCACCGCCTGAGTTCAATAATCAAGAAGTGGCGCTGCTTCGAAACCGCTCTATCAGTGACCCCTTCAGCGTGGTGCCAGGTAGGCCCTGTTCCAGACTTTGTTTTTTGATTTTTTGCAAAAATATATTTTGATTTTGCTTTCAGCCCTATACTGTCAAGGCTTGTTTGTATAAATCTGAGTGTTCATGGTTGGAATTTTTTGGTGGTAAGAGCTTGTTTGGTTGAGAAATCCAACAGTTAGGTTAGGCTTATTTATCATTCATTGCTTCAATGCTTGTTGGTTTTGATTTTGAAAGGAATAATTGAAAGTGTTGTTTCAGTTAGGTCTCTTTTTGTTCATTGATAAAGACTAAGATACAGGTTGCTTGATCATTTTCTTCTTTTCATTTTTCCATAGAGTTAATGGGAGACTTCTTTTTTGCTTTCAAAAAGCAATTTTTTTGTTGAGATTAGGTCATTGTTTTTATCGAGCTTAAGTCATTGGACCTCTGATTAGCCTCAGAAGCTTTCAAGATTCCTTTGTTCTTTTGTCTCTTTTGCATCATTATCTCATCAAAAGAAAAAATATCAATAGTTTAACTTACATCTTTCCATGTTTTAGAGAAAAAATGAAAAAATAGATTGCATATGCATATTGAGTGTTGGTTGTTTTTCTTTTAGGAAAAGAGACTCTATCCCATCTGATTGCTTTCANTATCAGATCAAGATTCGTTTAATATAGTTGTTTGAGAAGTTTTTGGTTTCAGAGAAAAATTGAAAAGAAAAAAGAATCTCTCTCCTTCCCGTAATTAGGCATAATCTGAATGGTAAAGTTAATGAACGTGCATTTGATATTTGCATGGTTTTACTTTTCTATCAAAATATCATGCATTCACCTAACCGTCCACTTTAAAATTAACAGTAGTTATAGGCCTAAAAAATGTATAGAAATTTGAGTGATAGGTTAGAGACGTGTTCGGGCGTCATTAAACGTAGGAGCTATCGTTACTTGTCTGCACTACAACCCAGGACTCGCACGGTTCTTCCATGTACCGTCAGTATATTGAATGGACTTTCACGTACCCTTGAGGTATATAGAAAGGTACTTCATGTACTCGATTGTATATCGAAAGGCCCCTTGTGAACGGTTGTGCATTAGATAGCACTACTACCAATTTGAGCTCCCACGTACCTTGCGTATATCGGGAGACCACACTAGGATACCCTATCCATCTGAGAAAAGACCTTTGGTCGTCTTGTGTGGAGACATACACCAAAAATAGCATTTGAGGAGATTACTACGCACATACCCTTGTGGTATATCATGAGTTGCACCTACTTGACAATCCTGGTGAGAGACCGACTATTTGAGCTCCTCCTATCATTTAAGTTTGCTTGTTGGCCTGTAGCTTGAGTAGGAGAATTTTTTTTGTGTGTTATTAGTTTTGAGACCCTAGGTTAGTTTAGTAACTGATTCCAATTTGGCTGAGTTTCAATTGAGACGATCTAGAAGGAATCAGGGCTTGCCACCCGATTTTCCTCCTGTTACGGGAGAAATTCCAATGGAAGCCATCGACCAAGGAGCTACAACTACTTCCCACCATGAAGAAAATATAGTTGTGGAAAGTGGAGACCAATTCACTTCTTATATTAATCCCTTGCTTCAACAGCCTCCTATGGATGATACTTCCTTTCGTCCGCATATGGAAGGTCGTACAGATAGTCCTGTTCTACCTGAGTATGGCCCAGATGCTCCATTTTGGAGAACTTCTATTGGGTAAATAGGCCCTCTCCTGAACAATCTTCACCAAGTGAAGAAGAGTATAGACAAATCCAAGCATCTATTCACCATACACGTTATTTTCAAGAGAGATTGCAGAGAATATATACAATCTTAGCAACCCTCATGCCTCATAAAGAACCTGTTTCGGCTCTTCTTCCCCGTAATACAGATCCTTGTCCTATAGCCGAAATAAAACCTTCTTATGATGTTCATCCAACATATGGTGAGACTTCTCGCAATCCAGGTCAAACCTCCAATTCCTCCCCTGCATTTTTGAGTTCTAGGTATGTCTCTAGTCATCCCATACTTTCTATGGTTGGGGGAAAACCTTCAAATCCATTAGTGTCTGTACCTTCTAACGTCGGGGGGGAAACCCCAGCACGATCTACATTACCCACCAATGGAATTGTTACTAATAATATCCCAACCTCTATTGTAGGACAATCCACAGTATATGTCCCTCCCACAAACACAAATGTGGTAAACCCTCCTTCAAGTTCAGGTCATCCCTCGGTGGCACAACCCTTAGTTCATCAACCCTCATGGAGTTATGGTTACCCAGTAAATCAAATTACTGTAGGAAATATAAATTATCAACCCACCCCTATAGGAATGTCTTATACTGGAATTCCATACCTTGGGAATACATTTACACTGTGAGGGAAACCCAACTGGTCTTATATGCTAGCGATGGGAGGAATACCTATTCATACTGCTAGCGGTACTGGAGGACCACCTCATGGATGTCCTCCTCCTAGTGGTCCTGGGGGTTCTGGTAGTCCTGGAGGTTCCGGTGGTCCTCCTCTTGGTGGTCCTGGTGATCCTAATGGTTTTGGTGGCCCTCCTCCTAATGGTCCTAGTGGCTCTAGCGACCCTAACCCTGGAGGTCAATCTTCGGGAAGTACATCATCTCATCAGACGTTTCAACAACATGTATATCAATAAACCTACAACCCTACTAGTGGTTACATGCCTTATCAATATTACCAGTATGTGGAACCCAATCGTCAGTTACCTTTCCTAGCAAGTTTGGACTTACCCAATTTGTCCAAGTTGATTAATCAACCCATTCAACACAACCCTTCATGGCCTGCTATTCCTGTAAAGTTTCCATCGAACATCTCAAAATTCGATGGTAAGTAGGGAGATGATCCCAAAAATCATGTTATGGCTTTCCATCTATGGTGTTCATCTAACTCCTTGATGGATGATTCTATTCGATTGAGACTCTTCCAGCGCACTTTGACCGGTACAGCCGCGAAGTGGTATATTGAACTTCCATGACACTCATTTGTGGATTTTAGTGCATTGGCAACTATCTTCCTCACACACTTTCAGCTACCCATTCATTGTGAAACAGGTTTAGACCTTTTGACCTCTCTGTGTCAAAACACCTCCACACACATATCGAATCACATCCATGAGTGGAGAAGGTGGAGAAGGCTCATTAAAGCTCCTAACCCAAACCAACTCTTAGTTGATTGGTTTACAAAGTCTTTGTTGCCACCCATTGCTTGAGATGTGGCTATGGGCGGTGTTGTCATCGAAGAGTATGCTATCAGTCGCACTCAGTATCTGGACTTGGTATATTCCCAATCCGAAACTTTGTATGACCTTATTCCTCAAGCTCCTCGTCCCAGCACGGACTCGGCTAAGCCACCTGCAGAAATTCCTGTCGATGGGGTTTTCGATTCAATATAAACCCTATCAATTGCTAAACCTACCAAGCAACCTAGTGCTTCTACTACTACTCCTTCAACTCCTAGGTCTTCCATCGAGGTAAATGCTATTCAAAGTACACAAACACCTGGTAATAATAAAAAGAAAGGCAAAGGGAAAAACAAGAAACCTGGAAACCAACAAGAGAGCCCAAAACCTACGACCAATGAGAATGATAAAGGGAAGAGAAAAGAAAAATATCAATGTTTGTTGTGCAGAGGGGATCACTTCACGAAGGAATGTCCCCATCGTGAAGAAAGCAATAAATTTTTGAAAACTAAACCTACACCGGCAGTTCTCACTGATCCTTTCCCCTCTCAGCAACAACTGATAGACCACATGTCTAATCAGGGAAATTCTAGTTCTTCGGAGGAAATTCACATGATTTCCTCAAAAACTGTTAATTTGCAAACTCGAAGTCAGAATTATGACAAACCTGCAGATAAAAAGAAGATAATTCTTCTTAAGATAAAGTTCCCCCCATTCATTCTCCTGTGTCCTCGTCCAATGGTCCCCTAACTATCGAGAAACCTAATCTCGACATGATTTTGCGTCCACCCAAGAGTACTCTTAGGAAGTCTATTTTCAACCCTAATTCCCAAGCTGCCCAGTTTTACAATGTATTTGAAGATCTCACTCAGGCACTATGTGCAATGTCTACCTTGGAAGTACTCCAAAGTTGTCCTACACAACACAAAAACCTGTTAACCGCATTAGGAGCTTTAGACCCGGACAACGCTAATTTGATTCATTTCAATGTCGAGAACTATAAGTCTAGGCTGCCTCACCAACTTGCTTTTCAAATCATAACGAAAGTAGTTGGGAAAAAGGTCTTTAGAACTATCCTAGACGAAGGAGCTTCAACTTCAGTTTTGTCCCTGTCTTGTTGGAAAGCCATCGACTCTCCTGAGCTTATGAAATCATTGATGACCCTAAAAGCCTTTTATGGACGAGGTTTCTAGCCCCACGGTCTCATACTAGCACTCTCAATCGAGCTTGGGGGAAAAACTGTATCCATTCAAGTGGAAGTGGTGGATGCCCCGTTAGACTACAATCTCCTGCTAGGAAGAAATTGGTTTTATGTTATGACTGTTGTCGCTTTGACGGTATTTTGAACCCTCCAATTTCCACATTTAGGAAGATTGTAACAATTGATCAACTTGATTTCTATATGCCAGATGTTACCACCCCTACAGCAAATAACATCCCTATGTTAGGTCAATCCCCTCTTCCTTACCAATCGATTGGGGTAGGCATGCTGAAGGATTCTTCCCTTGTGGGGGTGTTCCCATCAGCTCCTCCTAACACAGAAACGGTGACAGTAAATATGATTTATTCATTTGGTTATGATCCCAAGGGTAAAAAAGTTGTTGAGTCAACCTCATTGAGTCTACATGAAGCAATGTACAACGTTGTCCAATCCTTTTCCGATGACCACACTGATGATCTTCATCTGGTGGCTTCGGACCCCTACCACTTGCCCTACTGGTTAGAACCCTATATTCCTACTTTGGATTACCTCTCCCAGACTTTTCCTTCTAACGATTCCATCATGGAGATCATGAGTACGAATGAATCTGTATGGGAGGATCACCATCACAGATCCTCATTGCTCCCCAACACAAGTTTGGAAAACCATGATTTTGCATCTCTCTTTATCACTGATATTGTCCATACTCCTCAAAATCTTATATTGTTGCAGAACAATGAATCTGAAGGAAATCTATGCAACATTACTAAAACAAGTCCAATCGACATATCAGTCAAGCCTAACACTCTTGAGCATGTTCATTATGGGCAGAACTGCTCAACAAAAGAATCTGAAGCATATAGATCAATTTTCAAGGAATTCTGAGATATTTCTTCCTAGTCCTATGAATAAATGCCTGGGATAGACCCATCTATCATGGTTCATGAAATAAAAACCTATCCCATAGCCAAACCTTTCTAGCAAAAACTAAGTCAATTCCATCCATGAAAGGTCGCGGCTATAAAAGCCGAAATAGAAAAACTTATGAAAGAAGGGTTTATTTATCCTGTGCCCCTGACGGAATGGGTATCGAATGTTTTCCCTGTCAATTAAAAACAGGGCGCCATTAGAGTCTACATCGATTTCAGAGATTTGAACAAAGCCTATCCCAAAGACAACTTTCCAACTCCGCATATTGACCAGATTATCGACAACTGTTCTAGAAGTGTCATCTTATCATTCATGGATGGCTTTTCTGGCTATAATCAGATCAAGATATTGCCCATCGATCAGCACAAGACGACATTTATTTTCCCATGGGGAACTTTTGCATATAGGAAGTTACCATTTGGCCTGAAGAACGTTGGAGCTGCATTTTAGCGTGCTATGTCCTATGTGTTTCACGATGTCAAACATATTGTGGAACCATACCTTGACGACCTCCCAGCTCATTCACAGCGATGGGAGGACCACCCTAGTCATCTTAGGGATATTTTATGAGATGTCATTATAATATATGGCTCAATCCACATAAATGTGTTTTTTGCGTTGAGACGGGGCGTCTCCTAGGCTTCGTGGTTTCTAAGGATGGCATCCAGATAGATCCATTGAAAATTGTAGCTATTTTATCCCTACCAGCCTCAACCAATCTTGTTGAACTCCAAAGTTTGCAGGGGAAGGAAAACTTTCTCTGTCATTTCGTTTGCAATTTTACAGAGAAAACATACAGCTATATGCGTCTCCTCAAGAAGGACACTCCATTCTTTTTGGATGACAAAGCCCAATGTGCCTTTGATAATCTTAAGCACGCTCTGACCCATTCACCCATGATACACCCCCCGGATTATTCAAAGGATTTTCTTGTATACATTGTTGCCTCCACTACTACCATCGGGATGGTTTTGGTGCAGGAAAATCTCTACGGTTAGGAGCACGTAATATATTACGCCAATAAGAATCTCATAGATTTTGAAACCCGATACTCACGTGTGGAGAATTTAGCATTGGCCACGGTCATTTCTATGCAGAAATTTCACCACTATGTCTTGCTTCGCACTACCACCGTATTGGTAGATCAGAACCCTATGTATTACATCCTAACTCATGAGGTGCTAGGGGGAAAATATTCCCGATGGATAGTCATCCTGCAAGAATTTGACCTTGAGTTTGCCAAGGCCACGTCAAATAAATCCTTTCTCTTTGTTGAGTTGATGTGTGATCTTCCTTATGCTTCGAAAGATTCTGAGCCCAGTGATTCATTCCCGGATGAATTTATGTTCCTGATAAGCACGACTGATCTGTGGTATGGAGATGTAATCATTTATCTCCAGACACAAAGATTTCAACCCTCTCTATCCCGTGACAATCGTCACCGTATCCGTCACCACGTGAAATACTACCTTATCCTAAATGATACTTTGTATAAGCGTGGTATCAATTCCATTCTCTGACAATGTATTACTCATTAAGAGGCTGAACAAGTTCTGAATGACTGCCAATTTGGAGCATGCAGCGGTCATCTCTCTAGGATGGCTACAGCCCAGAAAATCCTTCCCACTGGCTATTTCTGGCCTTCAGTCTTTAAAGATTGTCGTGAGGTTGTTAAGAAATTCCCACCCTACCAACATTTCTATCCGAAAAATCACATGCACCCTACTCTGTTACACCCCGTCATTGTCGTTGTCCCTTTCGCCAAATGGGGGATTGATTTTATGCATTAGAGCCTACCTCAGTCGGGGGGCATGGTTACATCATCGTAGCCATTGATTATTTTATGAAATGGGTTGAGGCTATGCCTACGTATGCAGAGGATGGTAAGACTACCATGCTCTTTTTGCTCAATCACATGATAGCAAGATTCAGAGTCCCACAGTCTATAGTGACTGATCATGGATCACATTTTCAGAATCAGATGATGGAAGAACTGAGTGCTAAGCTGGGTTTTCGTCATGAAAAATCAACACCCTATTATCGGCAAGCTAATGGTCAAGTTGAGGCCATTAATAAAGTTTTAAAAACCATGCCACGACGGATGGTTGGAGATCATAAATCCAGCTGGCACCACATTCTCTTCTTCGCTCTTTGGGCTTATAGGACTTCGGTAAAAAAAACTACTGGTTTTACACCCTTCCAATTAGTTTATGGACTAGAAGTTGTCTTTCCTATTCAGTGTCAGATTCCATCTTTGAAACTTACCATTGAAATTCTCCCAGATAATTCTACCGAGGGAGAGAGATTCCTATACCTGAACAATCTTGACGAAACTAGACAAGATGTTGCCTTAGCTCATGAGGCACATAAGAAACGCGTCAAGGTGCAGTATGACAAGTATTTCCAACCTTGTATTTTTAATGGAGGTGACCTAGTTCTGACCTACGATCAGAGACATGACAAACTAGGGAAAGGGAGGTTCGAATCAATGTGGTATGGTCCCTTTATCGTTTCCAAAGTTTTAGAAAAAGGGGCTTATGAGCCCGTGGACTATGATGGAATCCCCTTCAGGCAACCTAGCAATGGGTTATACCTGAAGAGTTACTATGCCTAGATCATTCATGTATGGTTCCTTGTATATATGTACATTGTTTGACTTTTTTAGTGTGTTTTATTATTTTCAATATGGTTTTGAGTTTAGTGTCCAAACTGTTTATACCATGTTTTGGTTATGCAGAACAGATGGGTTTTTATGGCTTTGCTGATGGTTCTTTCCGCCATATCTTGAACCTTACCTCGACTGCTTGGGTTCTCTATTCCCTGGCTCATGATTTGGTCAATTCAGGAGCAGTTTGTATTGGTCCAGCTACCAACAATATCGCCAAGTATCAGGTAGTCATAGGTTTCCTTACTGAGGCTGCATCCCAAGACATTCATGATTTGGTAGTTTTCATGGACTCACAATTGGTGGTTTTTCATTTGAACCATGTCTACCATCAGGAACTTGGTGCTTCTCCATCTCTTCTAGAGAGTACGTTTGTTGTCGAGTTCATTTGAAGTAATTACTTACAGGCATATCCCTAGGGTAGACAATGCAGTTGTTGATTCGTTAGCAAACTATATCCTATACTGGTCTATTGCTCATGCATAACTTGAAAATCAAACATGGTTCATCATATTGTAAATAAACAGTAGATAACACGTAAACTCATGTAAATACATTTTCCATTTGAAACGTATAAACACCAGTAATAGAGTCTGTATATATATATATATATATATATAATTTTTTTACAAAAAATAGTCACAAGACCTCATCTGAAGCATAGTGGCTTTCAGGAAAATAAAACATCATACAAAATCCTAAATTTGTCTCAGCTTTCAGTAATACATCATGCAGAACATCATCTAGTGATGGTCATGGTAACACATGACAGTCCGTACTACTCTACGTAGCAGTCGGCTAAAGCGGCCTGGCATGCCTGCAGTGTGCCTCTGATACCTCATGGGGAGGTCATGATCAATGCATCAGGTATATCTAGAGTCAACCTCTCTAGGTTCTCCTCTAACTCTCCCATTGGGTCGTCACCTCGTTGAACAAACTGAGCTCCTACTCATCTGTCCAGTGGGGAAGATCCCCCAGGTCATGCTACTCCAACATTTGCATGAAGGTATTTAGGTCTTGTTACTACACATAAAAAATATAAAAAAACATTAAAATACAAAAACATAAATTTCCATTTTAGGGTTTTGTTTCTTACCAATGTCTCCCCACTGCGCACTAGGTGGAAGTGGTAGATCAGGGTCACCCCTGAAGTCAGTACCCGCATATGCATAATCCTCAATCATGAGGATTTGGTCATTCAGCCAGCGGAAAAATGGAGCCCCAAACTTCACTTTGCCCCTGCCTGCTCCCGTGTGGCCCATAATTTTGACCCACCTTAGCATATGAGGGTCTCTCGTACTTAGCTCTGTAAATACAACTTGGGGCCTCAGGTGAGGGCCTGCACAAAGAAGAAATAGGCTAAGATGGATCCATAACTGAATTGTTTCAGCTCTCCTTGCCAACACTTGGTCAGCTGGTCCTTGAATACTGGAAGTAATGCTTCTGCCTAGTTAAAGAGAGTAGGTGCCATGGCCTCTATAGCATATAGCATGTGTGCTCTGGAATCCTGATGAGGTCCTTGGCTCCTAGCCATCCTCTTCATAGTGAAAAGAATTGTACGGAGAGGATCGTCCATCACTACCTTAGTGGGAATTTTCTTCGCATACATTCTAGTACCAGGTATGCAATGACGGTTGACTAACTCCTGGGTGGTTACGTCCCCTCCATGGGAACCAGTCAATGAAATAGGAGTACCCTGTCTGGATAATCCTGTCAAAAATTAGATATCCTCTACCTCGATAGTCATCACATGGGCTCCCACCTCAAAATATTGTTGCTCCGGGTTCCACATATGAAGGATATGCTCCAACAAGCGCTCATGGGACACCATGCTAAGAGTACAAAAGAATTTTAGGAGGCCATAGCTCCTCAATGCAACTATGCACCCTACATTTCCCTCAGCAAAGGCATCCTCATTGTCGTGTTTTCGTTCTTTCCATATAACCATTTTTTATCGGTTAGAACCTGCCAAAAACAATCAATGGGCTAATTAAAAACATAATCAATCACCAAAATCATTGAAAAACTCCTATTTTTGCTTTCCCACTCAAGTTTCCATACTCACGGCCGGTATCACCTGAACGTCGTTTCCACAGAGCGGTGGCACCACCTGAGTGCAGATAAACATGCGTGGTTCTTATCGGGCACCGCTTGTCCCGTAAGGGGCAGGAGCTGTGCCTGTATTTTGGATTTAGGGCTTGCCTAAAACTGCACAAAAACCCCCACAAAATCAAAAATGAATGCATTAAAAGGAAAGGCTAAGGTTTAGTCATTTACCTAGCTCTGACAGTGCTCGAAACGGATGGTGGAATCTCTCGGAATCACTAACTGAAGATCTGGCTCAATTCTCTCCAAAATACTCTCACCAAGTGGTAAATCGTAAAATGATTTGGTTTTTACCATTCAAATGACTTATATATATATATATATATATATATATATATATATATATATATATTTTAGGGTTTTTATGTGTTATGTTGATATTTCAAAAAATCATTATTATATAAATGCCCATTTATATAGTTCATTAAAGTCATTCTTTGAGAGATTAATGATTGTTTTTTAGTCTTACAAGAGTAAAAACGGAAACAATGAAGTCTATGGGGAGTTTGTTTTTTAGTTTTTCATACTTCCATAAAACGGAAAAAGTCCCCAATCATTTGTTTCGACACTTTGGTCATGCTCTTAGAACTCAGCATCAAAGTTTCGAGACTTCTTCCGATTCTTTTTAGGCTCGTAAAAACTTCTCATCGTGAAAAAGAAACCTAATCGAGTCTCCTTTAAACTCTTTTTGGACTCCTTAAATATGAAAATATTGTCGAGTACTTTTCTTCTTCATACTCGTAAAAGTATTTGAAGATTCGTCTCTCCGACGGTAGGTTATCTATTTTTCGATTCGGATAGACTATTTACGAAAAAGGAACACTCCAACCAATCATGACTGGAAGAGTTCTCTCGGGTATTATTTTATACTTTTTCGGGCCCTGGAGACTAAATCATACGAAAAAGGACCCTTTGGAGTTTTCTTTCATCTTCGTTCAGACTCTCTAAACATGAACGATACCGAGTTTGCTTTCATTGGACTCGTTAAACTAAACACTAAGAGACCCGTTCAGGGAACGAACCCCTCCTTTCTTAGGTTCGTGAAATATATGAGAATGGAATTGTCTTCGGACGAGCTACAACGAGTGTTTGTTACCCTCTTTGGACTCGTAAAAATGAAAAGAGGCACTCGTCAATCATGATGGGGAAATTAAGGAAAGGGAATCATTTTTCAAATCAAAATTGTAGTTGTTTGTCACCTTTGAACATGGCACTTGTCTACATATCATTCATTCAATTGGGTATTCAGTTGACTTACAATTCGATCCACTTTCATGAGTCATGTCACTCCTTTGGGTCTTTCAAAAGAATGCATTGTCCACAGTCGTATTGTGTGTCCGTCTGTTTTAGTCATGCTTCCAAGTCTTTTGTCGTGCTGCCCGATGTTCAAAGGAAGTAAGAAGTTTACCTCTGTAGTTAAAACATCCTTTGTGTCAGTACCTTTGAGTCAGTCCTATGGTTACTTTATCTACAACATTCCAAAACTTTGTTTTGAGTTTCATGTCGTCGATGTGGGATTCATCATGGCCCTCCTTCAACAAGATTATTCCTATCGACATCAGCTCATCATCTGGGAAATAGTTTTAGAAATAGTTTAGTACCTTGAGATCTGTATGCCTAAATGATAGATTCTCTCACTTTCGGCACAGGTTTACATCATTGACCTTTTATCGAAATATTCCACTGGGTGTTCGACATCAAAACATCTATTCACACTCAGTAGATTGTACTAGGGTACCTTGGGAATCATTGACATCAATGGTGATATCCCTCGCACTTGTTAACGGTTCACATCATTGGCTGGTAATCAAGTGGTTTCTACCATGTTTGACTTCAGAACATTGTAATCACATGGATAGAATCGTACTTTGTGGAAGACAAGACGAAGACCCTGGGTATTTGTTAAGCACTCATAGCTTTCTCCCCAGGTTGCGATGGAGTATATTGTATGAAGTACCAGCATGGATCCACATTTGTATGGTTGTGGCTATGCTCAAATTTGCATCTGTATGACATAGATCTACATTATATATCTGGTAGCTATGTCCAAGTTTGAGTCCTCTATCACATGGATCTACATTGTATTCTAGTAGCCATGTTTGTTTATTTCTCTCATGGATCTGCCTTGTATTGGTCTGCAACCATGATGAGGTTACATTTACTCATGAGTCAAAGTATTGATGTATTGCAGATGCCTACTCGATGATACTCTCCGATCAAGTTGGCTCTTACCTCGAAGTGATAACTTGCTCTATCAAAGCTCTTGCCTATCGTGTCCCTCTAGCCTCATGCTTTGGGGGGCATTCTGTTATACCCAAATCCTATCACCAGCATGTGATAAGATCTCTAACACCTTTATTTTCCCTCAATCCCAAACTTGAAGTGAAAACAGTGCTCCAGATGTTGATCCTACATATAAAAACTCCAGCACCGCTCTCACCCTTAAGCTTATAAGTGGTACCTTATACAACACTACCTGAGTTATGTGGAAGACAGGCGGTGCCACCACCTTTTACCTTTGTTTTTGGCGTGGTTATCACCTTGCACCTCTCTGTCATAAGGGAGTATAAGCGGTGCCCTTGGTAAAAAGTGAAAAAAAAGAGGTTTCATGAAGCTTCTAGAACAAGAGCTTCGTGCTTCATGGCTAGCCTTATCCCTACTCACCTGGGTTAGTTAAGCTCGAGATACATGCTTTGGGGATCTCATGGCCACCTCACCCACTTATTTCCCAACCATTCCTATCCCTTTGAGCCCTAAAAAAAGGCTCATACTCCATGGTTGAGGGGGGGAGAAAAGAGTAAAGTTATGTTGTTGAATTAACATCCTGGCCTAATCCATTAGAGAGCATAGAGGAGCAAGTTGGAGCTATCAGGGATGAGATGTTAGTCTTGTGAAGGAGTGCATCGACACTAAGGAAAAAGGTTGTAAACTCTTTCATTCATCTATTAATGCAAAGTTGGTTCCTTTCCCATATATATGTTGTGTTATAATCTCACATGTATATTATCAGATTCCTTAGTCACTGATATAGACCTATAGATAGTTTTCAAGTATCTTTGATGTTGTCATGTGTTTGATGTGTTTATGCAGGTCTTCCATCAAAGATCTTATTCCAAGCATCTATAGTTTCTAGGGAAAGTCTTCCAACCTAGTTGTGACTCATTTGTTCTGGATCTGAACCATTCAGACCAGATGAACATCTTTTGTCCGCAGAAGGTCCAATATTCCTGATAACAAGACTTAAAGCTTGGCACGACTAAAGAACAATTGGGGATGAATCCACTAGGGGGAGAGGTCTATGGCAAGAGAAGTCCTTAGGAATCCTAACAATTCCAACATAACCTAATTATGGATAACTAACCTAAAAACGTGTATGGAAGGGAGTAAGCATCGCCTGCATGAGTGAATTTATATCTCTAGTTTGGAAAACAAGCAAGTAAAGACACATAAGTGATCTTAGTGAGTGAAAGGTCATACCATACAACACATATGAATGTATTATACTCATTGATACAACGAAAGGAAGTTAACTATTTACCATTCCTTTAGCATGCATTTTTATTCGAGGAAGTTGACATTGATAATAATACTTGAATGTTAACTTCAAACGAGTTGAAAAAAAGTAATTAGTGTAGTTAACTCAAACAAACTATTGCTATTATGCTAAATATCTAGGTTAGAAATTAAATAAATAAATTCGTTTCCAAATTAGGATCTACTACTTGCTTAAATTTAGTGTGTATTGCTCATGAAGAGAAAGGGATAAGTAAGAAAGCATTAAGCCCTTATGAAAACGAAGAAGACTTCCATTTTATAGTTAAAAGGATTAGGTTATGAACCAAGTTAATTAATTATGATAATGAACACCCTTTCATTGGTATATTACACATTGATGGAATAAGAATCCATTAAGGGAGATTGGCCTCAGGATTGTCAAGTATTAACATAGGGGACACAAAATTAACATAAGCAATGAGATACGATACCCTTGGAGATATTTTAGGGATTTGTATCTTGATGGAAAATACACGTGGAGGAATACTTGTGTAATTTGTCTCCTTGGGAATCAGTGGAGTTTCCTTTTTATTAAGCTTACGATTTTCTTAGAGGGGGCGCTTTGGGGGAAAATAGGGTACGTAATCAGTCATGTAATTGACCTAGATGCGGGTGATATCAATGCCAGCGAGGACAAGGGAAATGATGACGGGCCTATCCCATCATGAGTTTGACGTCACAGCCACCTCACCCACCCATGGTTGCACGCATTTACATTGGTTCGAGACGTGGCTGTTTACAAGACGTCCAAGGGGACGCTGTCATCAACTCGGTGTAGATAGAGTTTAATGCACCACCATGTTTCCTAGGTCGTCACGTAATCCACTTTATGCCCTGGTCTCTTTGTCCTTCGCGCTATTTGCTCTGCATTCTCATGTAGCTCTGGCTCCTACTCTCACTAAATCACTCATCCCTCTACGATTTATCTCTTGGCTCTGTTCTTTCCATTACTCCTTGCCACTCCGTTATGTCACGAAGGCAATGAGGCATTCCTTGACGTGGTCATTCTAGGAGAGGAGCCCAAGCTAAATGTCAAATTCAGCTCACTGCACTGGCGAGTGAAGAGGGCTTTGATGCTGAGATTATAGACATTATTCACCAAATGGCGCATGACTGGGAGGATGAGTTATCTGGTGTCGCCAATGTTGTTGGTCGTACGATGGAGCACAGACAAAATTACTAGGTCATAAAGAACCTTCTCATCAGGCTCATCGTTCGCTTCAATTCCCAACCCTTGGCTCCTTCTCCTCCTTCTTTACTTGTCCCACTGGCTCCTGTTGCACCTCTAACACCCCCACCCCCCCACTATCTACTCCGACCTCCTCCACTGCCCCACTCACCTCAACCTCTACACCTCCCCCTTCCACCCTCTCCCCCGCAGTCCCTATGCACTGCAAGCCCCCTCCCCCTCCTTTGTTGGATCGCATAAAATCTATTTCCTCCCGCAAATGCGCCCCTCTGCCAGCCACTGCTAAAAAAATGGCTTCTCTCCCAGTGAAACAACCCCTTGCAGGTGACGAAGACGAGGGTGACTCTTCCAGTAGTGAGGAACCAAGCTCCTCTAGTGATGATGCGTTGGACGTTGCAAACGACCCAACTGAGCCAGTCTCCTCTGGCTTCGGCTTCCCTGTCGTTGAGGAACTTTATCGCAAGCTTTAGTCAGGTTCTATTAATGGTTTTTGTATATTTCTGGAATATGGTGGGCTCTCCAAGGCCTGAAATCTGTTCGCCAGCTTTTCAAGACCTTGTTTGTCTTTTTGTATAATGCCACTCTCTTTTTTTTAGACATGTTTTCCCTCTTGGAGGGAGGTTCTTGTGCACTTCTTATGGACTTGTTTTCCCTCCTGGAGGGAGGGTATGGTTCTCGTCTCAGACTGGTTACACCTGCCAATTCTTTTGGGCAGGAATGCTTTTCTGAATTGTAATTTTTTTTGTACCATTATTACCTTACTTC
This sequence comes from Pseudotsuga menziesii, assembly GCA_001517045.1. Lineage (NCBI taxonomy): Eukaryota > Viridiplantae > Streptophyta > Pinopsida > Pinales > Pinaceae > Pseudotsuga > Pseudotsuga menziesii. Next base: position 83,550 of record LPNX010130834.1, read on the forward strand.
AATAGAATAGTTTCCTAAATTACAAAAAAAATAGTCATGGAATTGGACCTGCCTAGAGATTTACGCTGCTCCATGACTTAGCCTCTGCATGTGATCTTCCCATTATCTGCAAATAAGGCATGATTTAACTCTATGTATTGGTCTGGAATTGCTATACTTCTGAATTGAAAAACCAGATCCATATTATATGATCCTCTACGTATTAGTTTGGAATTGTTATACTTCTGAATTGAAAAACCATATCCATATTATATTATCCTCTATGTATTGGTTTGGAATCACTATACTTCTTAATTGAAAAACTAGATCCATATTATATGATTCTCTATGTATTGGTTTCGAATCGCTATACTTCTGAATTGAAAAACCAGATCCATATTATATGATCCTCTACATATTCATTTGGAATCATTGTCCTTTTTTAATTGAAAACCAGATCCGTATTATATGATCCTCTACGTATTGGTTTAGAATCATTATACATATTGAATTAAAAACCAGATCCATATTATATGATCCTCTACATGTTGGTTTGGAATCGCTATACTTTTGAATTGAAAACCTGGTTTGGAATCGTTGTACATTTTTAATTGAAAACCATATCCATATTATATGATCCTCTACGTATTGGTTTGGAATTGTTGTACATTTTGAATTGAAAACTAAATCCACATTATATGACCCTCTATGTATTGGTTTGGAATCACTATATTTTTTAATTAAAACCATATCCATATTATATGATCCTCTACGTATTGGTTTGGAATCGCTATACTTCTGAACTGAAAAACTTGGTTTGGAATTGTTGTACATTTTGAATTGAAAACCAGATCCATATTATGAGATCCTCTGCGTGTTAGTTTGGAATCACTCTACCTTTCGAATTGAAACCAGATATGTATCATGTGAATAGACTATGTTCTTCTCGAGCGTTCTTCCTTTTTTGCGTATGAAGGAATCATTTATAGTTCCCGCGTTTTTTCCTATATACAATATAGATATAAACTCTATATTTTTGTGTTGTCTACATCAAATTCTTGATATCAACCTCATAGCAGTATTAGGAATCTCTGCCGGCATTTTGAATTGTAAACTAGCCCTATCATGTATGGATCAACTGTGTTTTTTTATGTATAGTTTTTAGGTCTGAGTTAGGGAATCTAATTACCACTATGTCCCCTTTATCATCATGTTGTATACTTGTAATGTCTCCAATGTTAGAATTGGTTATGGGGAATCAAACCATTGCAATTTGATTTCCTTTTGTCGGGTTTGATTCAAAATCAGTGCCACGAACTCTTCATGGTTGCGTTTTGATCATGATTTTCAAGTCTGAGATGCGACCTTCCTGTGGTTGTTTTTGTGTTACGGTTTGGAAGTCCTTTTATGTGGCTTAATCAGGTCTTCATATTAAACTTAAATTAACAAGAACAAGGAACTCCTTGCTTAGTGTCTGGATTATAAAAATGTTTTAATGGTAACTTGTATTCCTAGTTGACTAGGGACAGGTTAAGAATATAATAAACAAGTTATCTTGAATCTTGAAAGAATCTTTGATTTTATAACCTTACCTTAGTGGATTCATCGCCCAATTCAGGGTTGAATCTAGGTGGAAAAACACACGCCAAATGGAGTCAGTGGTTGGGAGTAAAGTCATAGGCATGCTTTCAATCGCTTAAGCCTTTCAGAATCAAAGAGTAACATGTAATGGTTAACTTTTTATTAGGAAATAATTTCATCATGTTGCGAGCTTGTTATGTAGCTTATGTTGTTAAAAGAATTAATTGATTTATTTGATCCTATGTATATTGAATTAACCTTATCTTAAAGTTGTGGTTGCAGAGAATTCCTTCCAATAAGTGGAAAGGAATTAGAAGGAAGTATGGTGAATCATTCTACAAATGTATATAATTTTTATAAGTTAAGTTTCCTTTATTATCGAAATTATTGAAGCTAACTAATCTTGTTGTTCCTCAAGGGATTACTCAGGAGACCAAAACCACATCTCCTACCTGTGCGCTTAGGAGTGATCATTACATGCAATGGACTGTCAAGTGTCTATCATATTGTTCATGTCTTGACTATGTGTAAAATATTAAGTGTTAGGAGATACTTATTGGACTAAGAATCTTCTAATGTACCTATGTGGTTTGATATTGCTTGAAGCTCTGATTGTTGTCTCAAGCATATGTATACATGCCTACTCATGTATGGGAAATGTAAGAATAGGTGTGAACTTAAGGAAAATATGTGTGTGTGTGTGTGTGTGTGTGTGTATTTATATATTTTCCCAGATAAAAAATCATTTATTCATCGAATAACATGGACTGCTCATAAGAGCTTACATCATTGCATTTGAAAGTTCATTAGAACTTCCATCACTACATTGTTGATTATACAAATACTCAAACTTAGCTTTTTACATTATTTGCTCACCAAGCTTTCAAAATACCTCAGCCTTATCTGCTGTGTACATCAATGAGGAAAAATTGTTTTTCAAAATGCTCAGTCTGTGAGATCCACACATGAGCCCGAGCCTTGATTCCCCTTGTAGCGATGTGCACAGGGTAGTCTCTGTCATCCACAAAATTGATAGTTGTTGTTGAATCTTTGTCCTTGTTAGCCCTGCTGACACGTCAATATTTTGAACAGTGATTTCCTATTATATTGGAGAGTAAAACAAAGTGGTTGTGCCTCCTATGACAACCTCTCCTTCTATAATTCCTCGTTGAATAGCTAATGCCTGGTTTGACAAGGTATTAGCCTCTGTGTTATATTCTCTATATATGTGGTTGAAAATAACTACTTCAAAAGCTAGTTGTAGAGCACAAATTTCCTTCAGTAGGTTGTGCAAATGGGGGGCTCTTATGTTATTCTTCCCTGTTGCCCAATCTATTACAGATTTTGAGTCTCTGTATATGTGCATCCTTGAAATATGTTTGTCACATGTTATCCTCATTGTTTCCCAGAGCGTTGATAGCTACGCTTTGCTATTAGGAGCCCTTCCCAATCCAAGCTTGAAAGATATTTTGTTTGACTAATCTATAAAAATAACACCTCCTGCGCCACCTATGGGTGGATCTCCTTGAATGGCACCATCAAAGAACGCCCAGGGACAACTTTTGTCAAAATTTGGAGGCTTGACAACTCTTGTTTTTTCATTTTTAGGGGAAGACTTGTGTTCTTGAGTCTTCTGCACCAGTAGAGCTGATGTGATGTCAATGGGAGTCCATAGATTTTTGAATATCACTTTGTTTCGTGTCTCCCATATGGTGTATACAAAGAGAACATGAAAAGCAACATAATTACATACCACTACGTTATTCCACCAGGCTTGGGCTCTCTGCTCCTAGGTGCCTTCCGTGATGTTCATCCTAGCTTAGGTTATAGCCCGAGTTGCACTATTCCACACATGTCCTGCATAAGGACACAAACCAAAGAGATGAGAAGTAAGTTTCTCCCTTGATTTACATAAAAAGTAGATGCCTAGTCCTTGAAAGCCTCTTTTCCTCAAATTTTCCCAAGTCAATAATTTGTTGTTTATTGCCATCCAAAAGGTAAGTGAAGTTTTCAGAGGGTTGTTGGATGCCCACAGAAACCCCCACCACCATGATTTTTCAACTTCAGCTTGCTCTGTGATTGCCATTTCATAACCCTTTTTTCTTGTGTAATCTCCATTTATAAAACTCCTATTCCAAATCAGTTAATCCTATTCATCTTCATCAAGGTTAACAAAATTTATCTCCAACAGGTGTACAAAACTATTCCATCTCTCTACATCATCACCCTCCATTCCCAGCTCTCTTTCATTTTTCCATTGTGTTCTGCCTAGAGGGTAAGGATGCTCAGATTGTACATCCGCAAGCTTGAAGCATCATTGTTCTCTCAACTTGTTGTTGACAGAGATAGGTAATTTGTAATTTCCCCTGCCCCTGCCCGTGGGTATTTTGCTATCTTGACACTCTTCCCGTTTTTTATTTTCCATACTGTCTAATTTCCAATGAGTAGGAATGCCAAGACCATAGCTTCTCATCCTACAGACCCATTTTTGAAAGACTTGTTAGGGTTTCTAAACTAGTCCATCAAGGTCATGTCAGGGAAATATTTAGAGCATAAGACTCTTACCCAAAGGGTATCTATGTTTTGGACTAGTCTCCATAAATATTTGGCCGCTAGTGCTATGTAAAAGAGCACAGGGTTTTTGACACCCCATCCACCAAGCTCCTTGGGTAGAACAATATTTTTCCATTTTTTCAAGGGTATTCCTTCACTCTGCTTGCTCGTTGTCCATAAGAAAGAAAAACACTTCTTCCTGATTTTTGTTAATATCCCCTTGGGTATATAAGTTATTGATGCCTAGTAGACTGGAATGCTTTGGAGAATTGCCTTAATCAAAACCATCCTTCCACCTCTGGATAGGAACCTATTTTCCCAAGTAGAGACTCTTGCTTCTACCTTTCGATAAAGCCATATCCAATCTTGAAAATCATAACTATTAGGTTTTAGAAAAAGCCCTAGATACTTGAACCTTGCAGACATCGGATTGGTAGGGTAAGAGAGAATCTCTTTTGACTGTTGAATTAGTTCTTCTGAGCATTCATTGTGAACTAGCATAGACTTGTCTATGTTTACCTGCATTCCTATAGCTTTCTTGTACTTCTCTATCAATGATGCAAATTCCTTCAAGTTTTCCTTTGTACCAACCCCGAATAGCAGTACATCATCCACAAATAAAGTATGTATGACTTCTTCCTCACTTGACACCTTGACTCCCTCAATATTCCCTTCTCTTTTTGCTTCTAGGATCAGCCTGCTTAGAGCATCTACTACTAAGAGGAAAATGAAATGGGATAGAGGGCATCCCTTTCGAATTCCCCTCGTAGGTCTGAAGAAGGCAGATGGAGAGCCATTGATGAGTACCGCAAAAGAGGTGGATTGAATGCAACCCATTATCCACTCTACCATTTCCATATCCATCCCTAACTGAATAAGAATCAGCCTGACAAATTTCCAACTTACTCTGTCGTAGGCCTTACACAAGTCTAGCTTCATTGCAAAGGCATTATTTTTTTCCTTCTTAATGGAATGTATTGCTTCATGAGCCAGGGAAATCACATCCAGGATTTTCCTGTTATGCAGAAAGCCAAATTGCTCTTCTGAAATTACCTTGCTCAAGATTGGTTTGATTCTTTGAGCAATCTCCTTTGCTATGACTTTGTAAATCATGTTACAGCATGAAATTGGTCTGAAGTCTTCAAAGGCTTCTGCCTTCTGCTTCTTTGGGATCAATGTGATGAAGGTGGATTTTATGCTCCCTAGAACCTTCCCATCATTTCGAGATTCTTTGACTACCGCCAATATGTCTCCCTTTATTTCTTCATAAATCCCTAGGAATAATTCCAGGGTAAAGCCATCAGGCCCTGGGCTTTTACCTTTTTGGAAGGACTGTAAAACATACTTTACCTCCTCCTCCAATATATCTTGAGTTAGTTCCTCATTCATATCCTCTGTAATTGCTCTAGGGAACATATCTAAGACCTCCATAATCTCCGCAATTGGGCAGCCTTTTGGCTCTCTGAAAAGCCTTTGAAAATGCTCTACTGCGCTTGAGTTTTTTCTAAGAAAGACCTGGACCATGACCCCTGGTTTGTCCTAATTTCATGGATTGTGTTAATACTCTTCATTTGGGAGGCATATCTATGAAAAAACATAGTGTTTTGATCCCCTTCCTCTAGCCAAAGGGCTCTACTCTTAAGCCTCAATTTCTACTCTTCCTATAAAAGCATTGAGTCCTTCTTGACTTCCAGCTCTTTTAAGACCCCTAATTCAGCTTCCGTGAACACTCCCGCTTCATTATTCTCATATATCTCTTTGATATGATCTTATACCTGTCTTATTTCTTCTTGTTGTCTTCTTCTATACTTCTCATCCCAATCTTTTGAAATCCTTTTGGCTTTGACCAAATAGTCTACAAATCGTTGCATAAGAGAGTGATTATGAACTTCCTGCAAAGGTTCCCAAGCTTCTAAAATCAAGTTTCAGTACTCTTCTTCTACCAGCCACTATGGTTTAAATTTGAAGGGGGAGGGGGATGTCTCCTCCAGGGTTCTGACTGTTAGGACTATTGGACGATGGTCTGACTTACCTCCTGTTTCCAGAGTGTCTTGCAGAATAAGTTCATTCCTAATTAGGTTTTCCAAAATAAAATAAAATGTTCTAGTATTTTCGAAATGGCTTGCTTTCCTCCCCTTCTATTTCTCCAAGTAGGCACTAATTTTAATGGATTCAGATCGATTAGTCCTTTCTAATCAAAGAGGTTATTAAAAAGGATCTTGGGGCGTTTCCTCTCGCATTTTTGCCCCAAATTTCCTTGTTGGAGAGGGTGAGGTTAAAATCACCCCCTATAATCACATCTGGGAGATCCAATGCTCGTGATTTCTCCACTCTTTCCCAGAACTCTTTTCTATCATAGAAGGGCCAATAAATTTTAAGGATGAAGAAATGTTTCCCAGTCTCACTATCTTCTAACTTTGTTCCCAAAATTGGGCCATAACGATTGATAGAGATTAACCTAATTGTGGGGCTCCAGGCTGTTAAGGTTCCTCCTGAGTGACTTTCTGCGTCAGTACTTATCATTCCCCATTCCCCAATACACTCATTAATCATCTCCTCAGCCTTTCATCCCTTCGTCATAGTTTCTTGCAAAAGTGAAACTGTTGGTCTTGTGTTGGCTAATAGCCTCTTCAAGGCATTTTTTTTGGAGTTCGCCCCTATCCCTGTTATATTCAGGGAGAGGATTTTCATTTGACAACCCCTTCTGGGGATTTGTCTCTAAGCACCCCTGTTATTGTTGATTGTATGCACCGCTTTACATCTATTACCGCTTGCTTATGGGCCTTAGAAAGGAATGTTTTCCTTCCTAACTATGTCTTGATGAGAGAATTGGGAGCCAACCCTCCCATAGATACACACTCCTCTTCCGAAATTTTAGAGATTATGGAGTGCAGGTTATAAAACTTCCCCGGGTCTTTTTGTGGAGAATCCCTTGTTTCAGTTTTACTAATCAATTGAAATCCTCAACGTTTGGCTTCCGATAACTCACTAATATCTGAGCAAACAAAGCTGGAAATGAGTTTCTTGACAATATTACCTTTTGGTCCCTTACCTGATGTCCCTTTCTATTGTGGTCCACTTGAAACATTGCTGACGAGTTGTCATATTCCTGTGCTTTCTTTCCCACTGTTTATGTGTCCACCTTTTGTGCTTGCTCCACTATCTGTCCTCTCTGTAAATTTCCAAGCCTCTCCTATTACCTTCTGCAGCCTTACTTCCTTTTCTAAATCCTGCTCACCACCTTTAACCATTCCACCACCTTCCTGTGGACGTCTGCATGCTTCGCCACTACTTAATCCTCCCTCTAAACCCTTTTCGACATTATCTCTGCTGCTTTCATGCTCACCTCCTATTTGATCCTTTTCAATTCCTTTGCTCTCTTCAGCACCTTTCTCATCACGGGGCTCGCCAGACACTTCATCTTCACCACCCTCCACGCTGATCTTAAGACTAGAATTGTCTTCCTTCTTCACCGATATCTTCCTTACCTAGACTTTCTTGAACCAAGCTTCCCTCCCTGCTCTTGCGCAGTCCTTCTGCAGATGCCCAACTTTGCGACATCCATAACATCGGAATGGGATCTTCCAATAATCCAATCTTTGTCTCCACTAGCTATCATGCATTTTGATTACCAATTCCTCAAAAATTCCATTTCTCAAGTCCATCTCCACCAGAATTTTTGTGCATCTGCGGTCGACTTTGGTATGCCATCCATCCTCAAAAGCCACGAACTTTCCAAACTTGTTCCCTATTGCTTCAAGGCACTCTTCTTGCCAGAAAACCATGGGCAACCCTGGTAATATCACCCATATTTGTTGTTGGTTATGGGCCTCCTTCTTGGTGTCAAAGTCTATCCTCCATTTCTGAAAAATAAGATCAGACAACCCCCACTGCCATTTCCTATCTAGCAGCTTACGCCCATCTCCCTCCTGTCACAGCTTCAACAGGAACCAACCTGGCAGCAAAACATGGAGATCAAGTTTATAACCCAATTCATTCTCCCAATTATTGCTCACCTATTCCTGCATTGCTTCCTTTCCCTGATTCTTACCGCAAAACCAACCTACCAGTCCTAAGATCAGATATTCCAGTATCTGCTTAATTTGAATGTCCTTGTCGACTGTTAATTCTGCGGCGTTCTGCATCGGTCTAATAATACCTTTGGCTTTATGCTGACGCTTGCAAGATAATGGCTCATCAATGTTTCACCTGCATCAAAACTGTTAGAACGTGCCCCGTTAGTTGGATCTTCTTTCGTATGTGATGTCGTACTTCGCATTTCTTCTGCCATCTTTTTCATCTACTCCACCCTACAATGAACCTCTTCCTTCGTACAAAATATCGTCTCCTCCCACTCATCTTCTTCATAATCGACTTCGTCAAGCTGCATACCGGTTTGTTGTGAACTGCTCCCTTTAGAAAGATGAGCTTTGTCTCTCGGTTAGCGAACCCCATTAGCTTTGCAAAAAATTAAAAAATAAAACCGTTCCTCTCCTACTCCCTTCCGAGGTCTGTCCCTCTCTCGCCTCCTGCTCCTTGAGCCTTT
>LPNX010130834.1:93281-187761 GCA_001517045.1 Pseudotsuga menziesii
GTATATATTGTATACATATATACATGCATGTATATATGTATACAATATATACAATATGTATACATGTATGCACACACACACACATTATTGTTGTTGTTAATTAGTAAAGGGAATGGTGCTTGAATGTGATTGATACAATAAATTCCATACCTTATATATTGAAGAGACTTTTAGGTATGTTACATATAGGGTTATAACTTAGATTACTTATGTTGGTTACGTGATTTATGTTGGTTATGTTGGTTACTTAGATTTTCAATATATATATATATATACACACATATATATATGCATATACATATACATATATACATATACACACACATTATTACTATTGTTAATTAGTAAAGGGAATGGTGCTTGAATGTAACTGATACAATAAATTCCATACCTTATATAGTGAAGAGACTTTTAGGTATGTTACATATAGGGTTATAACTTAGATTACTTATGTTGGTTATGATTTTCAATATTGGAGTACATTTAATAGGAGTTAACTTTTGAACCGACCATTTGCACCGATCGGACGACCGCGGTCGTCCGATCAGTGCAAATGGTCAGGCAAATAGGATTCTCCCATTTAATAAGTAAGGATTCTATTCAAACACTATAGAAGATATGTAAGATGTACCATGTGAGTGAAGGGCCTCCATTTTGTTAAGTATGGAACCACTGATTGTTAAACAGTGGTAGTCTCCATTTACATGTTGGGTAGGTATGATTATTTTTACAACCTTATAACCTTTAGGATTGATTACAAAATCAATATTCATCCAACTAATAAATTTGGTGTACCTGAATGTTTCATAGTAAATGAAAAATTTACACCTTGTACCCTAAAGATCTATTGAGGGTTTTTAGGTATGTTACATCTTTCATGTGAATTATGTTCTTTAGCATTATGGACTTATGATCATTTATGTAACTATGGACTTGTGTTCCTTTGCTTGTTATTGTGAGTAAGGGCTTATGATCATTGTTTGATAACGTGACTTTGGACTTTGGCACTATTATTAATATTAATTTTATTACTAGAATTTTTGCTATCTTTGAATGTTGTAATTGTTGATTAAATAAACAACTTGCTCAACAAAGGCAACTAAAAGATTATGGGAGACCATGGATTCCATAATGTGAGGGGTAATGGGGACATACCTAACACCTTAGAACTTGTTGTTGGTTTGAATTTGTCCATCCTAGTCCATATTTGCACCTTAGTAGCACTAATAATGTTTGTCACCAAACCTTGTACAAAGGACCTTATTCTTGGTCTTTATGGACCATCGAGATACTATTACACCTTATGCGTGCCTTAGTGGGAACATCTTGCCTAGTGTTCCCTCCTTGACTGAAATATTACCTTTTTTATACCCCACTTGCATTAATGCTCCCTCTCCCTATAATCTAGGAGTTGTAAGCTATAACTGAGCTTCACCTCCTTGATTTGTGCCTCCACCTCCACAAGTGCACCTCACTTCTCCATTCATCCCTATTTTTGTTCTTCTAGGATATTTTTGACCCCATTGGACCTATATCTCTCCTAATGCACCCTCCTTCATTTTTATAACCCCCCTTATGCATTAGTGTGCTTCCTTGTGCTCTTCACGGCTCCACCACTTGGTTTTTGGTAACTTTTCCTCATGGTTCTAATCCAGGATAGGGAATATCCTAACTAAGCCACCACTCCAGTAATTCAAGTTAAGCCTCCATGATGTGAAATTACCTCTCTCTAATTTGAGTTGACTCCCTTGGGTTAGAGTTGGCCTCCTTGTGCTATAAATCCATATTCCCTCACCTTGTTGAAGCTAATCTTGATATTTGGATCACTTGACTTGTGCTTTCTCGCCATGTTGGGAATGTTGATAGTATTGGGAGTGTATCGAGACTCACATTTAGTCTAGTTGTTCCCACTTGCTTCAGTTATATCACTCTCCTAGTCCATGTTCTTGCACAAGAATCCAAGAAATGGAAATGTTGAACTAGGTCATATCTCATAGGCAGCGGAGATGGACAGGAAAGTGGTAGTGGGAAGCATTGTGATTCTCAGAAGAGGTAGTTCCAAGAGTTCCTAGACTATGTGAGCCTCTACCTATGAATCTATGGTCTAATCTCTGGGTGACCTATTCAAGCGAGGAATTCTTGATTGTGGCTACGGTTGGGAGGAAAGTTGTCTTGCTGCAGCTAGTTGTCATTAAATATAAGTATTTGTTCATATACTTGTTTATGTTGTTTTATTATGTTTATGTTCAATGGAAGAAAAAATGAATTCTGGAATTGTTTATGGATGATATCCCAGGATTTATATGCAGGATGGATGGCTCTAGATACTTTGTATTGCCACGTAACTCCTCTATTTTCTATTATTTCTCTCCTTCTTAATGGTTTACGAACGTAACTCTCACGGTGATGAGAGGGGCGCAACCATAGGTTTTGGTTCACACAATTATGTGCATTTATGGATTCTCAAACATGTTCAATCATGTCTGGAGTGACGATTCCATTAAGGAACACCTTTTGTTTCACTGGAAAAGATTCTGAATGACTAAGTTATGACTGCTTTGGCCGGTAGTGTTCCCGATGCTGATAAGAACGCACCCTATATTTTGATTGAGAGAATATTTTTATGTAGGTCTATCCCATTGTTGCAGATCTGATTATGTTAATATATATCTCATTTGTATTGGTGATTGATGGTTGGAGGGAAGGCAACAATACAATCTAAATCATAACTAGTGAAAGATGGTACGGTAGGGGACAACCACTAGGTTTGATTTTGGAGGTTGTAATTGGTAGCCTATGCCTATATTTTTTGCTATGGTTTGTGTGGATATGGATGGCAGTATATGTCTGTGTTCTAATGATATTCTTACTTATTGCTTAACCACTATTATTAGCACAACACCACGAAATTGATAAGTAATCTTTATTTGAATGATAATTACTATGATATTAAAGATAATCACAATACTTGCTTCATAATCCAATATTTTATATCAAGTATCTGAATTAAATGTATGCTCATAATCATGCTAGAGATTCCCATTACCATGCCTTACCCGCGTACATGTTACGAATTGCATTATTTTTATGTTTAATAGTATACACGTTGGGAAATATCATGTTGGATTATTATGCATTTCATAAGGCTGTAAGTTTTAAATTATTGATTATATGGCATGTTGGCCTAGCTTTAGAACACTTAATTTTATTGTGTAATAACAGTTTAGCCCTTTTCCTAGGTCTCCTAGTGCCTTTGGCCTTGTTTAAAGGCTCGAGACACTACAGTGGCTCTTATTGGAGATTCATTGCTAATTATCTCCCAAACCAAAAGAAAAAAGGATCTAGAAGATTTAATAGCTAATAGAGTACAACAAATAATTAATAAGATCCTTCTCCATGTTCCTGACTATCAATTATATCATGTAAAGAGGGAAAATAACAGTCAAACTGATCACTATGCAAATTTAGCTTCCTCTCATTCCACTGGAAATTTGGCTATCAATGGAGGCCAATATGTTTGACATTATTATATCCCCTAAGAAATTTTTTTCTCCCCTCAAATGGTTAATACTTTTGGTATGATGATCGAAAGGGATATGGAGTCTGGTTGTTCATTTTAATATTTTTAAACTCTGTTGGACTCTATGCTTGTGGAAATAGAGCAAGTCGCTCTCTCTTCATATAATATCGTCCCCGTTTGGAGGAGGAAGAATGAAAGGCATAAGAAGATGATTCAATTTGTCAATCAATTACCTTATCAACTCTTACTCTTGATCTAATAGATGTAAGAACCTCTAACGGTATTTTCACGTGGAACAACAAACATGCTGGAGACAGAGGGATAGCCTGTTATCTTGATCACTTTTTAATCTTTGAATCCATCATGATGGCAGGAGAAGAGTTAAGAGCAGTGGTACTTCCAACTACAGTCTCGGATCACTGGCCAATCAACCTTGAATGGGAAAATGTGGGGGTTAACCCACGTCGACCCTTAATATTTGAAAAGTTCTGGCTCCTTCAGACGGATTTCCATGAGAAACTCCGGGAATGGTGGGAGGGTTTCCCACCCATCAGGGGCACTCAAATGTACCAATTCCAATAGAAACTCAAACTCCTAAAAGATAACATTAAAAAATGGAACAAGGAGTCCTTTGGCAACATTTTCCAAGCAAAACAAGCTCTAGAATGCAAGTGAACCATGTTCAAGGGATAAGCATGAGGTTCTTGGAGGAGCTACGGATCCAAGAAAAGAGTCTACTCCAGGAATTTAGCCACCGAGAACAACGGGAGGAAGTCTATTGCAACCAGAAATCCAGAGTCAAATGGATCCAAGAGGGAGAACACAATAATAGCTTCTTCCACAAAGCGGCCATTCAACATCGCCAAGGGAATCGAATGGACAGACTGAAAATGGAGGATGGAGACATAGCCGAAACCCAGGAAGAGCTAGAAAGCACGTTGAACTCATATTTTGCTAATATGGTGAAGGAGCCGAAAGGAGACAAAAATAATCCCAAAGGGAGGTGTTTAGACATATTCCTAAGATTATCTCGAATGAACACAACCACATGCTGGGAAAACCCATTGAGATGGCAGAGGTCGAGGCCGCTATCAAACAAATGGCAAAGGATAAAGCCCTGGGTCCATATGGGTTCACATCGAACTTCTTCCATGCTTGTTGCGACTGGTTAAAGGAGGAAATATGGGCTTTGGTGGAAGATTCCAGGAGGACCGAGAAAATTCTAAGAGCTCTTAACTCCACTTTCTTAATGCTCTTCCCCAAAGAAAATAGGACAGAGGACCTAGGGAAACTTAGACCGATTGCTCTGTGTAATGTTATATACAAAATTATCTCCAAGGTCATGGCCAACCATCTCTGCCCTTTGCTTCCCCTTATCATCTCCCCAAAACAGGTCGGGTTTGTGGAAGGCAAGCAGATCCTGAACGGCATTATTTCGGTCCATGAAACGATGCACTCGCTAAAAACCTCGAGGATCTAGGTATGCTCTTAAAATTGGATCTATCAAAAGCTTATGATAAACTGACTTGGAAGTTTTTGGCGGGAATTCTCAGGGCTTTTGGCATTTCGGAGGATTGGAATAACTGGGTCATGAATCTGGTTTCATGAGACTTCTTCTCGATCTTGGTCAATGGATCTCTTTCGACCCCTTTCAATGCCTCCAAAGCAATAAGGTAGGGAGGGGGCCTCTCCCCCTTCCTTTTCATCATTGCGGTCAAAGGTCTAGGAAGATTGCTCAAAAGAAGAAGATATGAGAACAAGATTTGCGGATTATCTCTCACTGTAGGGATGGAACCCCAAACCCACCAACAGTTTGTGGATGATAATATGCTCATGGGCCCTTCCTCGGTTCAAGAGGCCCGGGGCATCAAATACAATATCAACACCTTCCTGGAAGCTAGTGGCTTAGAGATCAATAAGGACAAGTCCCAGACCTATTTTTTCAATACCCTGAAAATTACCAAAAGGAACATTCTTAGAATCCTGGAGTTTTCGAAAGGGAAGATCCCATCGAAATATCTGGGAGCACCATTAGCTGAATCAACTATTAGACAAATTTCCTATAAATAATTGCTGGATAAAATCAAATAGAAGCTCGGCCTATGGACCTTCAGACCTCTCAATTTTCCTAGTAGACTCACCCTAGTTAAATCGGTTCTTCAGTCAATGCCTATTTATCTCTTCTCGGTGTTGGCTGCCCCGAAATCAGTTATCAAACAAATCAAAAACATCCAACGGAATTTCCTATGGGGGGGATCGGAAAGACACAGGAAGTGGCCATTGGTAGGCTGGCAATCCATCTGCACTCCTAAGGCAATGGGGGGCCTAGGGATCTGGGATCCTCTTGACAACAATAAGGTAATGAGTGCCAAAATATGGTGGAGATGGATCAACTACGAAGAAGAACCATGGGACAAACTCTGGCACCTAAAATATGCCCCTCACTAGCCTAAGCAAACCCTAGTTCGTTTCAGAGAAAACATTCTGGGTTCTAGCATTTGGAAATTGGCCCAGGAAAATAGGGGGTTGGTCCAGAAGCATAGCTTCTAGGAAGTTCAAGATGGCAAGACGAATAGATTTGCTAGTGATGCATGGAACCAAGAACCGGTTCTCGCTAGTAGGGAAGATTCTCATATTCTCAACTCCTTTCTTCAGAACCATCCTCTAAGCATGGTGGCAGATTTTTGGGATCTCAGAGACAATGATCGTCTCTTCAGGACCTGGAAAGATAAGAACTGGTGGCAATCTCAAGCCCCAGGGGAAAATGTGGATGAATTCCTTGCAGAGCTTAATGCCAGAAAGATCCCAAAGAACGAAGGTCTGGACAAACTCAGATGGGGGTACTCCAACACAGGCAATTACAACTCCAAAGAAGCCTTAGCTCTTGTGACAGGATCCTTTAATCTGGAAACAGAAGCCAAATGGGAAAAATGTTTGGGGAGGAGGCTGGTGGCCAAAGGTGGCAACTTTTAGCTGCCTCGTGCTCAAGAGGTGCATTCTAACCTGGGATAACATCCAAACTAGGGAAATCAATGGGCCCTCAAGATGATGCATGTGTGAAGAGAATAATGAATCCATCAATCATCTTCTGGATGAGTGCTCAGTGGCGGATGCCATATGGGAAAAAGAAGCGGCTCTTTTTAAAAAAAAACATAGACGCTGAGGAAGGTCGGATGTAACCATTGCAGAATGGCCCAAGAAGGCATTCAAAAGCAAAATTGTAAATAGGTTGTGGGAGCTCCTCTCAGGATTTACTGTATGGGAACTATGGAAAACCCGTAACAGTCGAATTTTTGAAAACAAAACCAGAAAAGTAGGGGAAATCTGGACCCTCATTGAAGCTCACCTAAAAGAAACGATCACTTTAATTCACTAGACACATGAAGACTTCACAGCCGAGGAGAATGAAAGAATTATACTCTATGAACTAGGGATTTTTTAGTTACCTTTTAACAACGCGAGGTCCAATATGATGCCCAAATCTGTAAATAGCGTGAATTCGTGGCTTTGGCCGCCTGCAGGCTCCTTCAAACTCAATTTTGACAGAGCAGCCAAAGGAAACCCTAGTCCAGCAGGCTTCGAAGGCGCCTTAAGGAACTCGATCAGAATCATTCTCAGCACTCTCTGGGGATCAATTGATAACATCACTAATAACATGGTGGAACTGGAAGGCCTAATTAACGGTATTCGCTGGGCCCTGCAAAAGGATAAGACCCCATTGTTGGTGGAAGGAGACTCTCAGGTAATTATTAACATCGCTCGCAGGATCGAACATGGCACCACCACCTCCCAAGTTTCAAAGAATTGGATATGGGAAGGTTTCCTCTCATAGTTCAAGCGGATTCTTGCAGGTCCTTCAGCCATCCTATTCTCCTATGTAAGAAGATCTGGAAACAAGCTGGCAGATGCGTTGGCAAACGAAGGAGTGGAGAACCTTAGCTCTTTCCATGTAGAAGAGCTTGCCGATAATAGAAACAATCCAATATGATATCGGTGCAAAAAGGTGGCGCAGACGGATCTGGAGGGTACGATCGATGCGAATAACCATCAGTCACAGCTCATCCCATAGCAGTTGGTGGAAAACTGTCGATCCAATCCTCCGCAAAACATGCCACCCGTCATTTCCACTTCAAGAAGTGGTCCCTTCATCATACCAATGGCGGATTTGCAAGGCTGCCAGATGTCCCAATCGCTAGCTGAGGATGATGAACCCTATGCCTAGACACGTGGTGGTGGTACGATGCATGTGGCCAATGCAGAAGACTCACTTGCCAGACATAATGGTCTTGAAGAGAAGAAGGAGCCTATTAATTTGATGGTTGATCCGTGCGAAGAGATCAAGAGGAGGTGGCCATGTGGGCTCGTTGGTATCAATCCCACATCAGTTAATGCAAGGATGGGAAATTTCAGAGATTTCTGTATCAAAGGGAAATCAATGAATGAGGAGGATGTTGATATTTCGCAGAGGATGAAAGATATGGTAGAGTACGATGGATGGAAGATAAGGAAGGAGGTTAGGGTGATGGGTAAGAGCTCACCATCAGATCCAATCCGGGGAAAGAAGGGAATTATTCCTATAAATACACCCTGGGGGGATTGTAGTGACACTCATATGGTTCGGTTTTTGTTGCTTTCTGTTCAAAGCAATATCCTATATTATTTATTCATGTCTCGACAATGGAGAGTCTGGAGCCGCCAGAGGGGACATGGTAGAGGGGAGGGGACTAGCAAGGTGACACCCAGCACAACGGTTGATCTCCCCACCATTGAGGAAGAGCCAAATCTGCTCTCTTTCAACTAGGCGTCCAATATATGGCTGAGACCCCGGCGGCCGTCGAAGCCTACATCGCCATGAAGGAGATAGAACTGCTTCGAGAGTACGAGACTCATTAGGGCCACCCATTGGGTTTTTGGTTGTAATTTGGCTCCGATTGTGTGCCTTCTAGTCGGTTATCGCTCCGGTGGAATGTTTTGGGTTCGTTTAGGGTCTAGTTGCTTGAAAATGTGTAAACCCTTCAAGGAATTTGGGGACGATCCATTTGAGCCCCACAATAAACATCCTAGTCTGGTCTGGTTCACCTAGCCGACCAAGACTACTTGTAATACCATTTTGTATATTAATAGAATGTTTACCTGCTTATTGATAATAATAATAAAAATTACCTTATCAACTCACACTTCTAGCTCAAAGAAGAAGATTGGAATTCCTTAAAGTAGTTAGTATATTCAAGGTTCCCAATAGTTGGACACTAAGAGAATTTGGGAAGAAAACTATAACTCTATGGATGAGAAAGATGAGGACTCTTTGGATAAAAATCATGATAATGATGTCTCAAGCTTGGAATCCGATGCTGAAATTTTTTTGTTGAAGATGTATAGGATATGGATGGTGATACTAACTTTTAGATTGTTATGATATGCAATTTTTCTATAGATTGCTTCTAGTATAGTTTGTCAGAAGCTATAGTAGCTTAGGGATCTATGTTTTTGGCAACAAGTTTTTTATATTCTGAATGACTGTAACTCAACTTTAATATGCTCAGAAACCTCTACTACATTTTGGGTCAATGTTGGTTCTATCCTGCTGAATTTTTTAGCCTTTTATAAAACCAAATTACTCATTTCAATTAAAAAAAAGTTTCATCTCATTGCATAACATGACTTTGTTGCACCACTTGACCACTCTGGCCACCAATTTCACCACGATTCTCTACATTCTCCTTTCTATCTTCTTCTTCAATGAAGATTGTCAAGGATCAATGAATGAGCGTAGGTAAACAACATTGGAAGACTTGGAGAGAGTGGCAATGATTTATCTAGAAGTTTCAATCTAATTAAGCTCTATGATATTGGTTCTTCCACAGTAGTTTCCTTAGAAATTGTGGACGCTCAATTATTCCTGGTGGTGGAGCCTATTTGAAAATACTTCCTTATACTCTTCAACTCATTGCATATTCTCCAACTTGTTTCTTATCCTCTAACTCATTGTATTTAACTTTATTTAGGCTAAATATTCTCATCTACCATGTGTATCCATCCACTCATTGTATTTAACTTGTATGGAAAAATAATTGTACCAAACCAGGGTGATCATATTCTAGTTTTTATGGTGCATCAACCACCACAACCATCATTATTACCCACCTCCTATGAACTAAAACTCCTTTACCAAATCCCTATGCTCTTGACCACATTTTGTTGTCCACATGAAATGGGAATATTGTGCATGCCACTTAGTAACAAATATAGTCTTTATCAAATGAATTTCCATGACAATCTAACAAATATTGGTTTTCAAGATACCTAATTTAGTATGTCCATTTACTTCATTACAACATCCCATAGAAGGCCTTATTTATCATGTGGTATTTTTTGATTTGTTGGAAGTGTATCTACTACATCTACCAATTGTGCTTGGTGGAGTATCTCAACTTGTCATATTACTCACTATGTCCTCAACTTAGTTTTCACTTGATTAGGTTTTTTTATTCTTGTTATGAAGGTAAATATCTGACTACAAAAACTTAGTTAGTAATGCAAACATGTTTCTATTTTTGTTTGAGAGGTCGGTTCATTTTCCCTTAGTTTTCTATTCTCTCTCTTTAGGTAGTTTTTTGTCCCCAAGCAATATTTGCCATGGCTTCATCTGATTTTACTAATGGCCCTTTTTCTCTCTCCTACTTTCTTGTTTTATTATTTTTATCCGAGATGCTTTGCATAGCTCCTCCCTGGTTTTTCTCACTTGGGAATTTATGTCTTGTTGATCCTTCCATTTCCCTGGCACCATTTTTCCAGTCATCCTTCCTTCAACACTCCCAACCATAAGTTTTCTCAACCACAATTTTGCTGCTAGTCAAGCCTTCTTATTTTCTCAGTAATATTTTCTCTTATAAGCCTCAAGTATGGGTTTTTGCTATGTTCCATTTAGGATTTTTCACTTGGGTTTTTGGAGACCACTTGATAATGAGAAAAACTTTGGTCCTTAGAAACTTAGTTACCTTTCTTTGCTTGACATAAGCAACATCCTTTGCTCATCAAGAGTGACTCTCATTTTCTCAAGGATTTGACTTGAGCCTTTGCTTCTTTTTTTCCAAGCATAGATCACTGAGCACAACAATATTTTGTTTGACAAGCCTACTTAGCTATATTTCACAATTTCATCTTTGTCTCAAGACATGCTTGATTATTATTCGATATATTTGTTGAGCACTGGCACAATCCCACTCTACTTGATGCTTAAGTAATGAGGCTTCTTGGTCAATCGTGGAGGACTGGTTCTTCTTCCATTATTGAGCGAAGAAGTTGAATAGTGTAATTGTAAATCCTTTACTTTGCATTGTAACACAACCAATTTATTCATGAACCCATTCAAATATTCGCTTTCTTGGTGAAAAATAGTTATGTTTTCTTGATAATACCAATCCTCTTTTGCTCAATAAATTGGTATTTATCGTTGCTTATTATTTTCTAAGCATAGGTTTGTCAAGCACGTGAACCTTTGTTTGGTAGACCAAGACTTAGTTGATCTTGATGGTATACTCTCTAGCCTAAATCTTTACTTGCCACACAAATCCTTCCTTCTCTGGCACATGTATCCCATTGTTTACTGAATCGTCCTTTACTTGATAACTTTAATTACACTTTTACTTAAAAGTAAATTACTTGAATCTTACTCATGTTTATCAAACATTACATCATGCTTATTTGTCATGCAAATGTTTTTACCGTTTTAATACTTATATACCTAAATGATTTAAAATAATAATAATAATAATAATACTAAAAATGCATCCACCACCATTGTTTTCTCCATACCAATAGTGAGGAAAATGGTGTAGCAGAACAATTTTCCCATATAAATGTGATAAAGGATCAACATGATTTAATCTTAACTTAGGATCAAATTGAAGTCGATCTAATTATATGGAATTAAGGGACAAGTTTGATGTGTTTAAACCAACATGAATATACATTGAACACAATGCATTTGTAAGGGAGATGTAATGCTCCCATTTAAGAATCACGACAGTTAATTAAAGTTGTATTTAAATGTTGATATCGTGATGGCCTCTCAACCTTATAAAATGGGAGCATGGGCCAAGGGCCATTAAATGTGGATGCAATAGGATGTGTACATAAAATAATTTATGTAAGCCCCAAGGGTTAGCTCAATTGGTAAGACGTGCGCACACTCTCTCGGTACGGGGAGAGGTCACGGGTTCGAGCCTTGAGTCCTTCGGGGTTAGGCCATCTGTGAGGATGGCTGGCGGTTTACCACCTTTACCATCCACTAATGTGGGGAAGTATTGCTGGGTTTTCCGTGGAAATTTCCTCTGAAAATTTTTTTTTTATGTAATTTTTCCACTTCGTGAAGCAATTGGAACAAAAACCAGAAATCATATTAGAATGTATACAAAATACAAGTGGATGTGTTTTCACAAGGAAATAAAGTGGTGGGATATGATATTAGATGAGATGAGCCAATTTTATTGGAAGAAAACGACACCTCACCCATTTCATCAACTTCCTTTTTTTAATACTTAACATTGATATCTCTATGAATGTCAATGAGCAGTTGTATGTCAAGGTTATGTTGATTATACATATGATTTTTTTTTAATTTAATAATTTTAAAATAACAATGGATTTGGGTAATAATATATTTAAATGTAAGTTGAAAGAGATTTTATTCTTTGAGATCTTAAAAATGTCAATATCTATTAAAATAATGATACTAAAATCTTGATAAAATTGAAATGTTTGTTTCTTTATGGAAGATAATTTGAGCGAGTTTTTAACATCATTATTTAATATTTATTTTGTTACGAAATGTTTGTTTCTTTATGGAAGAGAATTTGAGTGAGTTTTTAACATCATTTTTTTATATTTATTTTGTTATAAATTATAGTTAAAAGGAATTATGAATAAATAAGAGTCGTAAGGTGGCAATGTCATTGTAGTTGGTAACAATTATTGCTATATAATCTATAGAAATATGGTACTTTGTCACAAATTTGTAACAAAAAGGAAAATTATTTTGCCAAAAAAATTACTTAGCCATCAAATCGATTTCACTACTTAGTCATCGAATTGATTTCTCAATGTTTTGAAGAAACAAAGATAATTGGAAAAGATGCAAAATGTGTGCTAAGCATCCTTATTCATGATCAAAGATCTAATTTATTGCATATTAAATATGGATACATCCAGGTAAACTTGGAGAAGGGTGTAGCATACACGTAAACACACAAATGACTTCAATGAAATAGGTAGAATAAATAACCTTCATGGTGACCACTCAACCAAAACCATAAAATAACTACAACAAATTAAAACACGTCAATGCAATATAGCCCTTCAAGCCATGATTTTTCTTAAAACCTATATACATTAGAGGTGAAGGGAAATTCCTATGAATTTCATTTAAATCCATTGGATTTCACTAATAGCTATCATAATATAAACTAAATTTCTCAAAAATTGAATAAGAACATCTTTTATGTTAAGAAAAACTAAATAAGAAATAAATCACCTACTTATTGAAAAAATAACGAATATTTTCCAAATACAATTATATACTATGTAAACAAATACTTTGTAAATGAACGAATGAACCAAACTATATGTTAAAAAACTCAATGAACCAAACTATATGTTAACATATAGTTGGTGTATAATGAACCAAACTTTTAAAAATAAAATCCAACAACAAGTTTAAAGTTAAAATCATTATATTATAGAGTTAAAATAATTATAAAACTCTCACACTAAAGTTTCACAGAATTGAACTTAAATTTATATCTTTATACTTACACTTCTACGCAAATTTGACCATTGTTCCTTTAAGTTAATTATTTATTTCGTGTCACTTGAAGACCCAATAATTTTGATAGCTTAAGTCGATTACTTTGGCTCTCGTGTCACGTCAAGACCCACCGAAATTTCGGGTCAACAGGTGTACACTACTTTTATTCTTTCTATAATGTAATGTCCAAAATCCCTACGCATCACACTACAATCTTATGTTAAAACTCATATGGGTCACACCAGTTACTAATTGCTATGGCGTTTGCCCCATCCGCCAACTCTAGAGGGGAGAAATAGATATCAAACCTCATCAAGTACATGGACCAATCAGCATGAAGCTAAATAGTTTTTAAAATTTTATATTTAATAAAAAATTTCATGACTTTTACAAAACTTTGTCAAAATATTAAAAATTTAACTTTTGTACAGACAATCTACCTATATATATATATATATATCACCCCTTGCAGTGACATTAAAATAACTTATTATTTGGACATATCAATATTTATCAACCACAAATTAAATATACTTATAAATATAATAAAATAAAATAAATTCAGTTTTTTTTTCCTTGGGAAAAAAATAATAAATAATTTTTTTATTTAAAGCTAAAATCAAAATTACAAATTACATAAAAACATGCAATGATAAAGTCTCACATTACCGTCATCATTCATTATCATTTATTTATCTGACATGTATTTATTTCATTCACGTCGATGAATGAAGTCTCACTTTATTTATGTGGTTCTCTCTTGCACTTGAGACCATGGTTGGGATAAAGTGTTGATTATTTAAACTGATTATTTGATACATACCAAACATGGGGTTTTCGTCAATGAGAAATTTTGTTACCAATGAGAAGACACTAGTGTCATTATCCTCATTAGTGCTGGTAAAACAATTACTAGATTAAGAGAGTCGTGTTTCACATCACTAGCAGTGCAAAGTAATGACATGGAAAGATATGTATCTTGAATATCAAAACTTTATGATTATGCAAATCTTTTAAGCAGTTCGCACAAGTCTTATGGTGTCCGCTCGGCCGCCTACCTCTGAGACCAAATTTTGAGACTTACGTCAACACAAATTAGGTCAATCAGAATTCAAATAAATCTTTTTTTTAATGTATTAAATATTAAAATTTTATAACATTACAAAACTTTAGAATTTTTTTGAATTTTTTTTTCCAATATACGTTAAAATAATAGAACTAATCTATACATATATGTCACCATGCTGTAACATAATGATAATAATAATAATAAAACTTTAAAAATCATACAACTTGGACCTACCTATTAATACCTATTAATGAAACGAGTAAAATTACTCTAATGTTTAACGCCCAAAAAGGATAACACAAATAATTTTTTATAATTATAAAGTCTCCCACCTCTCTTAAACTAAAAGAAATTTCGATGGAGCCGTCATTGAATTTGCTTAGGTGATCAAATAAAGAAATTTCAAATATTTCCTTAATATCGGTGCC
This sequence comes from Pseudotsuga menziesii, assembly GCA_001517045.1. Classification (NCBI taxonomy): domain Eukaryota; kingdom Viridiplantae; phylum Streptophyta; class Pinopsida; order Pinales; family Pinaceae; genus Pseudotsuga; species Pseudotsuga menziesii. Next base: position 108,104 of record LPNX010130834.1, read on the forward strand.
ACGATTTAATATTGTCAAAGATCATTTAGTATGAATAAATCGGATACGTGTTACGTTTATTAAAAAACAAATTGAACGATAAGCACGGGATTACACCTCCCTTAGAAGACAAGGCTTATTTATTAACCAGATTGTTCACATCATAGAATTCTTGTCTTAGTGGCGTCAACTCTTTTTTTTAACAAAGAAAAAAAGCGTAAATATATTTATTTACATACTGCAGATAATCCATAAGACCATTACAAACATAATACTTAACCAAATAGTTGATATTACATATAGGATAAAAGCCCCCATAGAGCTCATAAGTTCCAGAATAAAGTTCAATAGCATAAAGCCATATACACAATAAAAACAGGTCCCCAAAGAAACCAACTATCATCTCAAAAGAGATCCAAAGTTTACATATTCATCAATAGAGTCCAAAAAGGGGATAAACCCTCCCAGACTGATTTATATCCATAACTGATCAAAAGTATAACCATACATTTATCTCCAAAAGATATCCATAACAACACCGACAACCAAAAATATGCCATCTCCCATATCTGGTTCTAAACATATAGCTTATGTCAAAGCATAAAAACTGATATTATAAATAGTTCAAAAACTGGTCAAATGTAAATCCATACACTTATCATCAACATAGAGCCATATCATATGGTCAAAATAGGAAAAGTGAAATCATCATTCTAGAAGACTGTCAAGTAAAACAGGGACAAATATAAAACTGTTATAACCCATGTCCCAAAAATCTATGAGAGATTTTAGAAGACATGAAAGGTTTCCACCACAGAGTCCACCCGATGATCCTTGATAGCCCAATAACCTTCCAGCATTCTACCTCCAGTTGTTGCCAAAGCATCTGCAGAAGAATTCCTTTCTCGATAGATATGTTTGAACGAAGCAAGTTCGAAACAATGAGTGAACCTATTGACTTCCTTAAGAATCATGGCTAATTCTATATTCAGTAATCAATACTTACCAGATGCCCAGTTAATGACTAACTGGGAATCACCGAAAATCTGAATTTTATCCACATAGTTCCTTCGAGCCAAAGTAAGAAGAAGCTTGAGGGCATACAATTTTGCAAAATTGTTAGTACCCATACCAAGTCCAACTTTAAAGGTAAAAAAGTGATCAATTGATAAATAAAGCATACCTCCAACTCCACAGATATTTGGATCTTCAACAGTTGATCCATCAAAACAACCCCATGCATAGGTTTTGTTAATAACTTCCACAAAGATATTTCTAATAGCAACCACAGAATGTTTCTGCGGAATATTCCTCATCATACCCAAACTAAAGCTAGATACCTGAGCAGAAGATAAGGAAATATCTTCGAAACAAGACAAATTCCTGGCCCTCTAGATGAACCATAAAACAATAATAGCTAATGATTTAATATTAGCCACTTCCAGATTCAAAACCCAATTTTTGAAGCATGCTGTCACAGATTCTCCATGCCAAAGATTATTGAATTTCAGATTATCCTCAACAATAAGCCAAACAGACTGTGTAAATGGACATTCCACTCCAATATGGAAATTGGATTCATCTGCCTGTTTGCACAAATAACAAATGCCAGGTCCCTCTCTTCCTTTCAAGATAAGTACATCCCAGGTCAATGCTTTACCTGAAAGGAGGAACCAACAAAACATTTTTGTCTTAAGAGGACAATTCAACTTCCATAAGACTTTCCACCACCAAAGTTGATTCAGATCCCTGTTCATAAGTTGAGCATATCCTTCTTTAGGAGTGTACCTGCCAGATTTTGATAAAATCCAAACAAAAGCATCATCAACTTCTGAAATCCTAACATGACTAGATTTAAGTATGGCAACATAACCATTCCAATCATCTATCTCTTGAGGATTAGTAAAACCAATAGTTTCAGCAAAGAACCAAAGTTGAGGCTTCACTTCACTCAAACCATGATATCCAATATCATATAAGAAATGCAACCCAGCCAAATGAAGTTTTTCTATCATGGAGGATGGTAAAGTATGTCTCCACTTGCATCCTAACCAAGGATCAATACCTATACGAACAACAGAACCTTTACCAATGTTCCATACCAAAAAACCCCAATAAGATCAAAGGCCCATAGAACAACCTTCCAACAAATTGATATATTTTTATTTTTTTTATAGGAGATCTTATCCACTCAAGAATATTCAAAGGCTGAATATACTTCTGAAAAGCAATCTTAACCCATATACCCGAACCCTGAATAATATTCCAAACATTCTTTGTTGTTAGGGCCTTGGCGAAAACAATAGGAACTTTAAGCCCCCAACCCCCTGAAGACTTTGGATTAGCCAAAATCTTCCAAGAAGTCCAAGGAATGCCAAAAGAATTCAGTTTACCAGACCAAAGGAACTTAAAATAGAGTTTACGAATTTTTTCGATGATCCCCTTCGGGATCCAAAAGTGCATCCAATAAACCGATAAAGCCTCTAAAATTGCTTTGATCAATATCAACTTACCCCCCTTTGAAATCCAACGAAAGCTCTAGTTATTAATCCTTTTTTCAACCTTGATAATCAACCAATCCCAGTCTTTTAAGAGATATATACAGGGTTTTAAATGGAACCCAAGGTACTTCATACCCTATCCAATGCTGTCAACAGGAAAAGTAAAAATATTCTGTAAAGATATAACTTCAGATTCTTCCAGACAGGAATAATATAAAGAGGATTTATTATCATTTATCTTCATCCCAAAAGCTTTACAGAATATCAATAAATTCTCATATAAAGTGGAAAGTGATTGTTCAGATCCATCATTAACCATAACTATATCATCCACAAATAGAACATGAGTTAAAACTATATCATTACCAAAAGACAAACCATGATAAGTCTCATATTCTTTGGCAAACAGAATCGCCCTTCCTAATCCTTCAACCACAACAAGAAATAATAAAGGTGCCAGAGGACATCCTTGTCTAAGGCCCCTTCCAGCCTTAAATAAAGTAGATGCAACTCCATTAATAAGCAGAGAGAAGGACATAGATGAAAAGCTATGCATGACCCAGGAAATAAAACTACCAACAAACCCCAATTTGGAAAGTATGACCCGTAGGTAGGTCCAGCTCACACGATCATATGCTTTAGATAAATCTAACTTAATCATGACCGCCTTCAAGGATTTACAATGCATAGTATGCATACCTCCCTGAATGACTCCAACTGCATCATGAATCTGCCTTCCCGGCAGAAACCCAAAATGTTCACCAGATATACACCTTCCCAAAACATTTTTGATACGAGTAGAAATGATCTTACCTATAATTTTGTAAACAAAATTACACAGAGAGATCGATCAAAAGTCTTCAAAGGATAAGGGATGGTCAATCTTAGGTATAAGAGCAAGAAAAGTAGAATTGAAGACTGCTGGTATCTTACCACTTATCCAAGAGGTTTCAATGACTCTTAAAAGGTCCTCTCCTAAAACGTCGAAAAGACCCCTGTACACCTCAACAGGAATACCATCAGGTCCCGGCCTCTTATCATTTTTACTGATAGAAAGTAAATGCTTAATATCTTGAAGTGTAACAGGTTTCATAAGTACAATTTTATCCTCCTCAGTAACAGATGAAGGAAAAAAACCTGCACTTTGCACAATCTCAGGAAGATGCAGATCATCTTCTTCCTTAAACAACTGCTCAAAATGTTTGATCCCAACCCCAACAATATTCTTAGCACCTTCAACAAGTACACCAGAATCATCATGAATTTTCCAGATAGAATTAATATTTTTCCTATGGGCAGCAAATTTATGGAAAAATGGAGTATTGTCATCACCACAGATCAACCATAAAGCTCTACTTTTTTTACGAGCCTCCTTTTCCCTGAATACTAAAATGTTCCTCTTGCAGGTTTCTAGCTCAATCAAATACCTTCTATCCTCCTCCGAGACAAAACCAATAATAGTCCTCTCATAAAAACTCTTCAACTCTTTTTCAATATCAACAATATCCTTTATGTCCTGAGCTTTTTTCTTCAAAGACCACTAAGTGGATAAGTGTTTAATTCTCTTAAGATTTGCAGCAAACTGGGAAGCAGGGGAAAGCTCAGACAGAACATCATAAATCACCCAACAACCTTTTAATAGATCAACGAGCTCATTATATTCTAACCAACAAGCATTAAACTTGAATGGACTATGAGCCTTAGATATATTTGAAGAGATTTGTAAATAAACTAGTTGATGATCAGAATCACCTCCACAGCCAATCCATTGTTTAAAGCAAAAATCCCTATCTAGAAAATTAGCTGATAATAGTAGTCTATCCAATCTTTTAGAAATACTCTCAGCACCCACTCTACAATTAAACCATGTAGGAATGGAAACCAAAGGGTTTATATCAACAAGCCCTAGCCCTTCCAGAAGATTAAAAAAGAAGTCAATTAAGACATCCACACGAGCTCTGTCCCCCCAAATCTCAGAAAGACCCAATGAGAAATTAAGATCTCCCTCGAAGACCAAATAAGGAGACTTAAAACACTCCATACTCGAGAGATTAGTCCAGAATAATTCCCTGTCCGAGTAAGGACCATAAAGATTAATGAAAGACAACTCCATCTGTAATTCTATGGAATGCAGAACAACACATAGACCTGAAGTAAATGTCCAAGCATTTACTAAAAGAAAGTTACGAGACCTCCAACCCACAAGAAGTCCCCCAGATCTACCCTTGGAGTCCACAGAGATAAACTACCATTCTTTAAACGTAGATTCCAATTCCTTGACCAAAACACATCCATCACACATAGTTTCTTGCAGATAAAACACATCTAAAGATTGTTCCTCAATCAGCCTTTTAATAGCTAGTTTTTTAGGATAACTAGCCAAACCCCTGCAATTTAAGGTCATAAGAATCATTAGGGTAACTTTGAGGAGGCAGGCAATGCTCTAAGTGCCCCAATACCAGTCTTCCCAGAATGATTATTTTTTACCATAATTCCAAGCCCCCCCTTAACAGGAAAATTCCCAAAAGGATCTCTTTCAGGTCCAAACCCACCAACAGAAGATTTTGAACAAGATCGAAGAAAGTATCCCTTACTTACTGTCGGGGAAAACTTAAGAGGAGATATAAACCCAAAATCCCTTAAAGCCCCAGTAAAAATAGGGTCAAACAATGAATCCGAAACCGGTTCCTTCTCAAACGAATCCCCCCCAAGCCCCACAGACGGAGTGTTAATACTCAAGGGTTTAAGGACAGGTAGAGGAGATAATGAATCAGTAACATTTTCTTCATGAATAATATTCAATTCCCCTGATTCTGAACAAACCAAATCTTCCTTAGCATCCAAGCTAGGCTCACAATTCTTAACCCTCCATACCTTATGGATAGATCCAGAAGATCCTTTCTTATTAAAAGGAAGCATACATTCATTCATCAGATGACCATATGCGTGGCATCTAAAGCACCTAAAGGGAATACCCAGGTAATCCAATGGCTAATTGAAAATTGAGTTTTCATTATGAATGACCAATTCAGCAAGCAATCCATTGCGATAATCAATCAAAACTAAAACCCGCCCAATACAGGAAACCCCGGTATGCAAATAAGAAAAATCAGTTTCCAAATGGGTACCCAATGTGTTTCCCACTAATTTGAAAAAATCAACAGACCAATACTCAAAGGGCAAGTTGGGTAGTTTTACCCAGATTGGAATTTGATCATACCGTTCAATACGCAGGTCGAAGAGTGGCATCCACCTCTTAATCAGGAGTCCAACTTTATCCCAATCCCAAGTCCCAGCCAAAACCGGGTCCGCATCTTCCACAGCTAGGAATTTAAAAGCTATCCAGCCTCTCGGGAGGAGAAAGATCGCCGGAAGAACAGAGATAACGCCTTTCCACGCCTCAGCTGCCCATCCTTTTAAACTATTAGAATTGAACTTACTCCCACCAAATCGTCCAACCAGAGTCATCTCATTTGTAAGAACAATATCATTTAAGGCCACATCTACTCCCACAGTCATCAATACAGTGTTTAAAAATTTCTTGATAGGCTTGTGAGCACGTTTCTGTTTCACTGCAAAGTCTAACAACACTGAAATGTCAACAGACTGATCACTCGAACCATAATCCCGAAAGGTTGTCCCAACAGGAACCAGACCTTTATCACAGGAGGCTTCACGACAAGCATCAATGCCCCCAAACGGAGTACCAGCCCCAATAGAAACCACTTTAACAGGGTTCCCCAAACCAATAACATCTTCAAACACAAAAGATTCAAAATCAACCTTCGATGATAAACCCAATTCATCATGAGCGCCTTCATTAATAAAATGGTCTGATACCAAGCTAGGAGTTTCAAGAACCTTGGAAAAATCCCCAGAATCCACACATTGCCGAGAAACTCCAATTCCTCCTTCTTGAGCCATTGCTCCAGAAAAGGCCGAGGACCCCAAAGGGCACTTACTGATATGCCTGCCACCCGCAGCTAATCCATTCAAGCCCGGATTAATTCCGGTCGGCTCGACGTTTACCAAAGAGTCATCCAATACCCCCAACTCACAACCAGAGTGAGTTGTCGACAGCCTTAATAACTCATCATTACCAGAAAAATTCAAAGAATCTGACCTGGGTAAACCATGATCCCTAGGAAAAGCAACAGAATCCAAAACTAAGAGAGGGCACCCCATACCTTCCACAGATGCAACAGCACCAGATAAACAAGCATTCACCGAAGGACAACAAAAACTACTCCTCTCATCCCCAGCAACTCCATTCACACATGAAAAACCAGGGGATAACTCATCAACTTCGACCCGGGCCAGAGATGAATCCAAGATCTCCAGCTCACCTTCATCAAAATGGAGAGCAGAAACCCTCGATAAGTCTTCTACGCCAGAATAAAAAGTTTTCAATGATCTCGGCGAAGTACGTGCAAGCCTCTTCGTCACACGTAACGACATCCCAAAATCCAAGCCAACGTGTCACCCCGACAAGGAAGAAGATAAAGGGATAAATCGAAAACCTGACAAGCGTCAGAAAAGAATCACCTAATCTCACCCAATGTTGTACGCTCTGACCAGCTCAATACACAGACACCATAAAAGCAAAATCGGCAACAAGATCATCCTGTCCAAGTGTCCAAGAGCCAGTTTGCCAAAATGATCCAAAGTTACGGCAAATCACCAGGTAGTACATACAGTACTCTTCAAAATTGCGAAAATCAAATAGAAGCCTAAAAATCAGACCGCCAAGTGTCAACCGCTTCAACCACAGATTGCATGAAGTACAATCAGACTTGATCTCGCTTACAAGAAGTACGTTTTGAGTAAAAGAAGTACGTTCTGAGATTTAAAGAAGTACGTTGTCTTCATATTAAAGAAGTACGTTGAGATTTAATCGACCTTCTCCTATCCTGTAAGCCACATGGCATTTATCTTCTCGGGTCTCAGCGCATACATAGCAAATCTTGGGTCTCATCACATAGCAAATATTCTTGAGAATTAACACTTTGCATTCAAACCCACCAAGGTACTCCCTACCAGTGGCGCCAACTCTTACTTACCACCTATTCTTATATGTGACTCGTTTCTAAAAGAAAACAACGTACCATGATTGTGCAAATCTTTTAAGCAGTTTGCACAAGTCTTATGACGTTCACTTCGCTGCCTACCCCTGAGACCAAATTTCGAGACTTACGTCAGCATAAATTAGGCCAATCAGAATTTAAATAAATCTTTTTTTTAAATGTATTAAATATTAAAATTTTATAACATTATAAACTTTAGAATTTTTTTCAAATGTACGGTTAAAATAATAGAACTAACCTATACATATATGTCACCATGCAGTGACATAAAAAGTAAAAAAATAGTATTTGAAAAGGAATTTAAATGTTTATATTGATAAATAAAGAAAACCTAATTTGGATGTTTAGCATTAGTATTTATGTTTTTATAAGCTATAATTAAGAAAAACCAAAATAAAAAAAATAAAAAATAAAAAATAAAAAAATATAAATCAATAGAATATAATAAAAAAATTCATAATTAAAAACAAACAATAAATATTAAAGAAAATAGTTGAAGTGATACAACCATGATTGACATAAGACTATTAGGGGAGAAGAGAGTATCATGTGAAATTTTCAAACCCAAAGAGAATCTGGATCAGATTTCCTAAAAAAAAGATGTAAAGTCAAGAGAAACACTAAACACCAATGAAAATAATTGAAGTGATCACACCATGATTGTCATAAGAATATAAGAGAGAAGATTGTAAACTAAAGTTACTAAAGGGGAATCTAGATCAAATTTCCTCAAAAGGAAAGTGTAATGTTGAACTATGTCATGGTTTCCAACTCGAGGGCATTAAACAAGCTATGGAATCGCAAAGGCTCACCCTATATCTAAAGTTTCAGGTAATATTTCTTGAAATAACGAAAAGAAATTATAATATAATAAATCCAAAAATAATCATGTAATTTGTCATCATAAGAAATCAAATGAGAATAGCCTCAAGGGTTAGGTCAAGTGGCCATGAGCCAGACACGAGATCTCTCCCTCCAAAGTTAGGGAGGTTATGTGTTCGACTCTCTTGATCCCCATGGGGTTAGGCTCTGTAATCAAGGTCAATGATTTATCTCGTTTACCATATTAAATCATGGGGAAGTACTCAAAGGGTTTTTCGTAAGATTGTTCCTTGGAAAAAATAGAAATAAAATAAGAATCTAAATCCAAATTTGAAAATTGATAAAAAAAAAAAAGTAAATGCAATTGGAATATATGTATGATGTAATCCTTGAGTCTCATTAGTTATGGTGGAGCAACAATGCCATCTAAAGGAGAATTATTGTGGCTAAAGAGTAGAGGAGTTCATGGGGAAGTACTCAAAGGGTTTTTCATAAGATTGTTCCTTGGAAAAAATAGAAATAAAATAAGAATCTAAATCCAAATTTGAAAATTGATAATAATAAAAAAAAGTAAATGCAATTGGAATATATGTATGATGTAATCCTTGAGTCTCATTAGTTATGGTGGAGCAACAATGCCATCTAAAGGAGAATTATTGTGGCTAAAGAGTAGAGGACTGAATGTAATGGGATAATGGTGTATTACGTCTAATTCAATCCTTGAAACCCTTTGTTTGTTGAATTAGTCCCTTCAATCCTTGAAACCCTTTGTTTGTTGAATTAGTCCCGTTTGTTTGTTGATTTAGTTGATGAAGTTTCATGAGGTTGTTTTTTACTATTTATCTCAAAGGTGAATCTTATATAAGGACAGACATGAAAAGACAAAACTCTAACAAATAAATCCAAACGCATTCTAAAATTCTTCAAGAATGTAGAGGAGCGGGTCATGATTAAAGTAATATTGTTGTTGCGAAATTTAGATGTGAAAAAGAAAGAATTTCTTGTCAATTTATAGTTGGAAAAAAGTGAACACCAATCTCACCATTTCATGTGTCTATTTTGCATTAAATTCATGAAAAGTTGTAGAGGAGTGGGTCATGATTAAAGTAATGTTGTTGCGAAATTTAGATGTGAAAAAGAAATAATTTCTTGTCAATTTATAGTTGGAAAAAAATGAACACCAATCTCACCATTTCATGTCTATTTTGCATTAAATTCATGAAAAGTTGTAGTTACCGGAAGGTTACATTTTCTTGTAAAACTAGAAACCAAACAAGAAAATATATTAGTTTGATCACATAAAAATCCAAAAATACTATTAAAATACAAGAAAATATGTTAGTTTGATTACATAAAAATCCAAAAATACTATTAAAATAAATTATTAATTAAGAAAAAGAAAATCTCATCATTTCATGTATCTCTTTTATATTAATTTTATGAAAAGTTGTAATTATAAATTTTAATTCTAGTTTGATCACATGGAAAATCCCAAAATACTATTAAAATCATTAGTTGATTAAAAAATTTAAACAAAACAAAATCAATATCTATATCAAATGAAATTCTTATCTTTTATGCACAGAAGTAAATTGCATATCCATAGAGACTAACTTTGTGGATTATGTGGTTGCTATCTTATAATACTCTTTTTGTTTTTAATACAATAGATGTATCTATACTAGTAGAAGATTAAATCCTTAAATAGATGACACAACTTGATGATTAAGTATGTTCATAAATCAATTGAATATGAATATCAATGTTAGAATCTTGTATATAAGAGTTTTGTGCAAAGCATCTTGTGTCAAATAAACAATATGGTTTAGATTTTTTTAAGTAGAATTTTGAATTGTGATCTATTTTTCCTCGAAAAAAAAAGAAAACTGAATAACAAAATAAGTGATAAACTCCAAAATCCAAAATATTTTTAAACGACATCCTTACCAATGAACAACCCAATTAAGTGGAGTTTACTGAGTCAAATGCAAAACCCTATTAGAATATCATATTTATGGTAAAGAAAGCCAATATCACTCGTAAAAAATAGGATAATTTTATATAACATAATGAGGTCTTATTAATTTAAGCAGGGTTGCCAATTCAGTGTGGAAGGACGTGCTCGATAGCTGGGGAGGGTTAAGGAGGATGCCGGAGAATATTCACGACTGCATTAACAACTAGGAAAAATTGTACCAGGGCAAGCTGAATGAGAAGAGGGGCGTGAGAAGCTGTTGGTTAAAAATCCCAAAACTGATATGCTGGTGTTTATGGAACGAAAGGAACTACAAGATATTTCAGGATAAAAAGCAACCCACGTGTAAGATAGCAGTCAAAATTCAGGCATTGGTTATGGAGGTTATAAGTATCTCAAAGCTTTCGAGCAACAAAGGTACTCTAACCGAAAAAGAAAAAGAGCGGATGCGAAATTTCAAACCCCTGGCTGATAAATTTGTTGCTGCTAAGAAACTGGAGGCGTGGGAGATCAGGATGGATAATTCTCAGTTCGGCAATTGGTTGAAAGAGAGGAAAATTTTTAAGCTCTTCTTTGACGGGGCTTCCAAAGGGAACCCAGGGAAGGCCGGAGGAGGTGGACTCCATCATCAATCCTGACGGGGAAGTTGAGGTGGAGTACAACTGGAATATTGGTTATGAAACTAATAATATAGCAGAGGCCTATGGGCTATGGCAAGGCCTAAAACAATTGCTGGTTAAAAAGGTTGAAGAAGTCATGGTATTTGGGGACTCTAGGATTATCATCCAGGCAATGAATGGAGGAAGAAAAAGTGATAACAATAGGACAACTAGATTGACAAGAAGAATTAAGTCCATTTCCAAGCTGTTCTGAAAGATTAGATTCTATCATATTCTAAGAGATCTTAACGCCTTGGCGGACATGGCAGCCAATAAAGCCATAGATGCGGATCTTAATGGTCTTATAGTTAATTTGGTTGTTCAAAGTGATATTCCTCCTTAGCTCCTCGAATGGTCACTGACTGAATGAAGTGGTAGCGAGGTGAATGCTGTCATGTATCTTTCTACAGCAATTTATTGCTGATTTTTAATAAACTCCATAACCGTTCCTGTTAAAAAAAAAAAATTTAAGCAGGGTTACAATTTATAAAGATTTCAATTCTTTTTGTCAAATTAAATATTGTAATAATTGGTTTAAATATATATGTTTCTCGAAATTAAACTAATTACATAATTTTTATCTTATTTTTTCTTAATTTTACAATGTTTGAATATTTTATAATTAATTTGAAAATTCTTTATATAGTTCATTGAAATACTTTGTTTTTTATTTCACCTCACATCAAGGTAAGCTATTACATTGTTCATAATTTCTTACTTTTGAACTTAAACATGTGAAACATTGGGAAGACATTTAATGCTAGAAGTTGCAATGTGGCCTAATGCTACACAGGTATTTAACATTGATAAGTGTCCCCAATGTTTAATTCATATATTTTTTATGAAAGTTCTCCATTGCCTAAGTTTCATCTCAACACACTACAAGACATTGTTGCATCCCTTAGCCACTTTGGCCACCTAATTCATCACCATTCTCTACATTATCCTTTCTATCTTTTTCTCTAATGAAGATTGTGAGGGATCAAAGGAGGGCAAGTACACAACATTGGGAGAACTAGAGATAGTGGCAATGATTTATCTGGAAACTTTAATATAATTAAGCTCCATGACATTAGTGGTTTCCTTATAAATGGTGGACAATCAATGCTTCCTTGCACCTAACATGCTATGCATTGGTGGTGTAGCCTATTTGAAAATCCTTCACTATATTCTTCAACTCATTATATATTCCCCAACTTGTTTTTAATCCTCCAATTTGTGCGAGTTTTCTTCAAAGTGTTGCATATTCTTCAACTCTTGTTGCAAGTCTTGTTCTTTGAGCGTTGTTCCTATACTAGAAGGCTAAGTTGTTGTTGGTTTGTTTTTTTACTTTGTGAGGCATATGTGTCTGTTAAGCAACTAGTAAACCTTATTAGCACTTTAGGCTCTCATTTTAGACACCAATTAGTTCAAATTTGTAGAACTTCCTAACATTCTTCTTTCTTTCTAAATGGTGATTAGTTGAAAAAGAAAACTATATATCTATTTAAACAAAAGTTTCAAAATGTTAAATTCTTTACTACTTATTTATTGTAACTATATTATAATTAAGCATATTGCCATATATTTTTGTGCAACAATATTTTCCAAAACCGATCAAGTAAACAATAATGAAATATTATTTAAGACCATAGGATGGAAATAAAAGAGTTATTCGTCTTGTAAATTAGACAAGTGTTGGAAAGCGATCAATGAGTAATTGAAAGGTAGCTCTTACTATGGATTGGAACAACTATAGAATTAGTGACTAATCATGAGGGATATGAATACATAGATATACTTTAGTTCTAACCATATAAAAGAAATTAAAACATGAACTATTGGCTTATTGCATTCACTTTAACTTATATTTTTAGTCCTTCCAAAGTATGGAGTATACTTTCATTTACAAGTCAAAGTGCTTTGACTTTGCATCAAATTTGTATGGAGAAGGAAACAATCATTGCAAAGGAGGACAACCTAACTAAATGTAGAGTAAGAGAGAAAATTGAAATTAAAATGAATCTTGATTGTCTAGATAGAGATGAAGGCAAAAAACTGAGTGATTCCTAAACCCCATTACTACACAATCTGGCATTTCAAAGCAAGTTGACTTGAGTTGATCTCATCCTTGTAAGTTGACATGGGTTACTACCTCATTTCTCTAATATTTATATCCATCGTTGTCTTTTTACATTCTTAGGCATATAAGTCTCATGATGATGATCCTAGAGAAGGGATTGAAACATTGATAACCCATTCAAATACGACACAATTCCATATTTCTCACTAGTTTCATGTTATACAATTTTATAAAGATCTCCAAAGTTTTCAAAAAAAAAATTATTAAATTGAATATTTTTATTTTATTTCAGTCATTCCATTTTCTATTTGTCAAAATGAAACATAAATCTCAAATAGAGTCATCGACACTTATGTATCATCTTTATTATAAATCATGTTCAAAATGTAAAAAATAAATTTATAAATATATCTTATCCCATCTTTTTCTAGAATTCAACACGTGGATAAAATATTTAAGGAAGCTTTACTTTTGCAAGAGGGTACTTTAACTGAACATACGTTTAGAGGAGGCACTCCCCTTCCCATCACATGAACATACTTTTAGAGGAGGCACTCCCCTTTCCATCACCGAAATAGTCTTATTTTAATATTTTGAGCCATTTTATGAAGAAGAGGCTGTTTATATCATAAGTTTTTTTAGATCTCTTTTATCATCCTCCACATCGGGCATTATCGCCCATGAAGATCAGATGGCAATGAACGTGCTCAAATATAAGAAAAAAGACAACACCATTTGCTTACCTGGCAGCTCAAGAGCAGAACTAAATGGGCAGCTCAAGGTGATTCTAATACAAAATACTTCCATGCCTTAGCATCCGGGTGTAGAAACCAGAACGCCATTTGGGCCTTAAAGGATGAGGAGGGGTCATGTGTGGAGGATGAGGCAGGCTTGAAGGATATGGGACTAAGACATTTCTCTCAGATCTTCAAAGATGACAAGCGATCCTGTATCTTGGCACAACTCAAAGTTATCATGCTTTATCCTTCTATGCTTTCCTCCGAGGAAGCTAGATATTTCATTGAGAATGTTTCTCTGACAGAGATTGAGGGAGCTTTGAAATCTTTTAAAAAGGATAAGAGCCCCGGACCGGATGGTTGGCCTGTTGAATTATTTCTCCACTTTTTTTATCTACTTAGTAGGGATCTACTTAAAGCTGTGGATTATTCTAGGATGTCTGGAAGGATCACTCCTTCTTTAAACTCCACCTTCCTTGCCCTGATTCCTAAGAAGGACAGGCCTATTTCTTTTTCTGATTTTAGACCCATTTCTCTGTGTAATTTGGTACACAAGCTCATTTCAAAAATTATTGCCGTAAAATTAAAACCACATTTGGACTCTCATATCTCTCAGGAATAGTTTGGTTTTCTCAAAAATCGTCAAATTGTCGAGCCCATTGGTATTACATAAGAGACTCTTCATACTGTCATAACAAAAAACACTTGTGCCCTCATCCTTAAGCTGGACTTGGTAAAAGCTTTTGACAGAGTTAACTGGTCATTTATCATACTCATTTTGATCTAGATAGGGGTTCCCCTTATGGGGGTCAATTGGATAATGGAATGCTTAACATCAGCAAAATTTGTTGTGTTGGTTAATGGAACTCCTTCAAATTTTTTTGGTGCATCCAGGGGCATTAGACAAGGTTGTCCCTTGTCTCCCATCCTGTTCATCCTAGTCATTGAAGGTCTCAGTCTCTTGATTAAGGATGCCAAAGTAAATGGTCTTATCAGAGGTATTAAAATCTCCTCGGCCCTTTCACTTACTCACCTCTTATTTGTGGATGATGTTATACTCTTGGGAACTGGAACCCTTCTTGAATGGATGGATTTTGAGGTCATATTAAGCACCTTTTGCAAGGCTTCTGGGATGAGCATTAGTGTTAAAAAATCAGGGTTTCTCTTTAATAACATTGATGAAGGAACACTTCTCAGTATTGCCAGGGTTCTACCTTATAAAATGGAAAATATCACTACTGGCTTCAAGTATCTCGGCTACTTCTTAAAACCACTAGGGTACAAGGTAAACAACTGGCTTTGGCTGATACAAAATTTTGAAAGAAGGATTAACCACTGGTCACATAAATGTCTCTCTCTAGGTGGAAGACTAGTACTTGTACAAGCAGTTTTATCTAGCTTACCTGTCTACTGGCTGGCACTAGCTCCGATTCCAGTCTCTGTTCTAGACAGACTCAGGAGGTTAACCTTTGCTTTTCTCTGGGGCTCTTTAGGGGTTAATAACAAGTATCATTTGACAAACTGGCAGCACCTTTCTTGGCCTAAAGAGGCAGGTGGCTGAGGTATAAAAAATCTTTCATGGTTTAGTACTGCCTTGAGATTAAAAAACTTCTGGATGGTTGTTCACGGCAATAGTCTTTGGAACTAGGTTATGACCAGCAAGTACATAAAGAATAAAATTGTGGTGTCTTGGCTTAGAGACAAAAATTTTACTGTCCGTGGTGCCTCCATGATCTAGAACGGTTTCTTGAACACCCTCTCGTGGCTTGGAAAATGCCTGGCATGGCATGTTGGAAATGGTTAGGATATCCTAGTGGGTGTCGATCCGATTATTGGAACCCATTCTCTCTCAGATCTCCCTCTAGGTCTATGAGAATATCTTGAGGATTATGGCATCTTATCACTTAACCATGCACATAATTCTCTCCCAGGCTTGCATGGTTATTGGTATTTGGCGGAGGACTTGGATATTGATGGGGATTGGAAAATAGCTTGGGATGACTACACAAGGTGTCTAGAACAGGGCAAAATCCGTCTCAACACATCTGTTGATTCCTTAGTATGGGTTCACAACAAACAAAATGGAAATGTCACAGTGGCTTTGGTATACGACCTGATTGTCCTTTCATCTTCTCCCCCAACTTGCAGCAAATTATATGCTTTTCTCTGGTCCTGTAATATACCCTTAAAAATCCGTTGCTTCATTTGGCTAGCCTTGGAAAACAAGATTCTCACTTGGGACAATCTTCAGAAGAAAGGCTGGATCGGGCCTGGCATTTGTACTCTTTGTAAGTTGGGTGATGACTCTGTCCAGCATCTATTTACGTCCTGCTCCTTCATTAAAACTGTGTATGATTGTCTCAGTGATCGTTTTCACTTATAACCCCTTACTACGATCGGCTCTCTCAACTCTTTCTTGAAAAAATGGATTGTTGTGTATTCCAGACACTCAGAGTGTAGTTACCTTCCTTTCTTTATCATTTGGTGCATTTGGAAAGGACGTAACCAGTATCTTTTTGAAGGAAAAAAGCCATCGATCCTGGGCATGCTACATCAGATTAAATATTACACTCAGTTGTATCCGATAGCAAGTGTAAAGAACAAAAAAATCCAGGATTTGTGGACCCGGCCCAAGGTTGGTCTTTCCCTATGGTTTCTTTGATGGGGCAACTGCTGATTATAAGGGTGGAGTGGATTTTAGCTTGGCTTTGAATGAGTCTCACTCTTTTGAGTTTGCAATGGGAGCAGGATTTTGTACAAATACTAAAGCAGAACTGATGGCTCTTTGGGCTCTGCTGTCTGTGGCAAACATTATGGGGATTCCATGTTTGAATATTCTTGGAGACTCAGCAGTTATCATTAACTGGGAAAATTTTCATGCCTCACTGGGTCCTCCTGATTTAAGTCACTGGTGTATGGACACCAGAAGACTGATCTCTTGCTTTCCTCACCTGTCTTTTAGTCATACTTATCAAGAACACAATCAACTTGCAGACAGGCTATCAAAAACAACCCAATCTTTGGCTCTTGGATATGGCACTTTCTCTGAGTTTCTTGAGGGCCATTTGGTCATGACTGATTCTTTTCAGATCTTTTGAGCTCGATGCAGGAGCATTGCTCCTTCTTTGTTGCACCTTTCCTTGGTTTTTTTGTATTATGGAGCAGGCTCTTTTGATCGCAGTTTCTGTACAACTTGTATCCTCGATATGTATGACTGGTAGAGGCAGGTAACGATTTGGAGACTACATGTACCTGAGTCTTACTTCAGTCTTTTTGAAGGGATGTGTCTGATCCCCTCCCCATTGCTTACTCAAGATTGCCTAAGACTGTTCTTGGCTACTAGCTTGTAACAACATTCTTCACTTTGTATTGATTGATTGTAGCCCTACTAATAGGGATGTATTCCAGATGCCCTTGATTCATCAATTGAATAACAAGGTCAGGATTTTTTCCTTCTAAAAAATAAAAATAAAAAATTGAGCATCATGGACCTTCTTAGATTTGTAAACTTTTTGCTCGATTTAATCATGTTTGTGATTGATTTTCAAGATATCAAATGAAGATTGCAACTAATTACAGTACGTGATAAGGTAGGTAGTATAGAGGTCTATTTTGAGTATGTATATGGTAATTTATGTGTATTGGATGTAATGTTTTTTTTTCTCATGTGGTTCACGGCCTCAAGAATAGAGGTCTGGGCTCACTACATCCACAATAATAATTCTAGAGTGTTCATCCAAAGGGGCCTCGCTTTTTTGGCTCTAGTTTTGGGAGCCTAACCTCGAAGGACCCATAGAATTGGATTTGTGAAAATTGAATATCTGACCTCAATATCAAACGGTCTTTAGATTCAAACTCCAACCAACTGAGCTACCCCTCAGAGCTACTTGATGTGATTTTCATATATCATTATTAACTTTTATTTGCTAAAAATATTTAACAAAGTTATCAAATTCAATTTGATATGACAAATTTTATATATTTATATTACAATATTTTTATAAAAATAATCACTTATTAATATGACTAATTATTTCAATTTTTATTATTATTTACGAGGTATAATGAGTTATAATTATCACATTCAATTTGATATGACAAATTCTATATATTTATATTACAATATTTTTATAAAAACAATCACTTATTAATATGACTAATTCTTTCAATTATTATTATTATTTATAAGGTATAATGAGTTATATTTTTTTATAATTTATGATTTATTTTTCAAATTTTATATTTAATTTATAATTTATTTACTTTCTAGATACTAGTTTTTATGGGAACTAACCACTTTATAACCCATTTACTTCATTTACTTATTTTTTAATTGTATTTGTATTTTTCTTAAATGCATGAATGAGTTAAATACAATGAGTGACTAAAGCTCCATGGTAGGTGAGAAAATTTAGCCTAAATATAAGGCTATTTGATGGAAAATCATTACTTCACTCTATGTTTATTTTAATAAAATGTTTCCTTTGCCATTTTATAAAGTTAGGCCATCATTTCTATGTTGTATGTCTATTTTTTTAAAAGATTTTATAAGAAAACCTAATTATGAAAATTAAAAGATAATAATATCCTTTACTTTACAATATTGTTATTAAAGTGTCAATATTATAAAAATATAAAGAAAGTAATGAGATCACACAAACAAGATTCACATAAAAGATAATAAATATGGATTATGCATTATAAATAATTATTTTTTAATAAAATGTGTTTCTTTTAGTTTTTGTTAAATGTACAACATTAAGAGTCATTCTCCATGAGACTTGTGTTGTATTAAGTATGGAACTTATGTTATATTAAGTTCATAAACCTTCCATGAAACTTGTGTTATATTAATTCTGGAACTTATGTTGTATTAAGTTAAGAGCTTGTGTTGTATCAAGCTAGGATGTTGAGGTCATGAGCGATGCATGTACTGTGACCTTATGTTGTATTAAGATCAGGATCTTATGTTGTATTAATATCAAGACCTTGTGTTGCATCAAGGTTAGAGACTTGTGTTGTATCAAGTCCGAAACTTATGGTGTATTAAGTTCAAGAGTCTTGTGTTGTATCAAGATTGGTCTTGTGTTGTATCAAGACCATATGGTTTGTGTTGTATCAAGTCATGAGGATATACTATGTGATGTATGGCTAGTCATGGTCACCAGGTGCTATAAGTCTCCTTTAGGGATTAACTATCCCTAGAGTGATTTACTTTAGCATATGACTATATGACCTGAGGTAATACCTATGATCATAGGTTAGAAACAATTCTTTTGAGTATGATATGATAAAGATGATTAATTAATTAAACACTCATGAACCATGCAGAATTAACTAATGATAAATGTGATGAGCACAAAGATAGAGTAAGGATTCAAATTTCCCATGTGAGAACTCCAGTGAACTCGAATTGCATAGACATCAATTAAGTTGAAGTTGTGGAAAACAAGTTTCAGTTAATTAAGGAATCTACTCCTTGATTTATGCAAAGTGGTTGTTGTGGATGGCATTGATTGTGAAGCACTAAATACATTCAGCTAAACTCCTAAATAATGGTCAAGTATTTAGTTGATCAATTCACATTCAGTTTAATTTAGTTCAGTTCGGTTCAATTCACTTCAGTTCAGTTCAGTTCAACCAGTTAACATTCAGTTAAAGGCAGTTAACACCCATGAATTAAAGGAGGGTGCATATCTCCAGTGTGGGAGATAATTACGAGGTGACAACTTGGCACCAAGTCAAGGAAGGCACAATATTTAATGTGTGGATAGCGCACATAGTGTAAACAGTGTTCATAGTGCCCAAAAGCCATGCAACATTTCACTACCTCTCATTGTATGATTGAATAAGCGTGTTATTAGAGTGCTATGCACTTGGAAAGGTTGAGACAATATTTCGAATGATCTATATTCTCTAGTGTTGCTTAGATATCTCTTATCAAGAAATTTGCAAGTGTTGTAAAATCATTCTCTGTCATTATCTATCATACTCTAAGGATTGTTTGTTGGGTTTTTTATCCTTCGAATTTGGAGGGTTTTCCTAGGGTACATCATGTGTCTCATGGATTGAATAATCTGTGTGTTTGAATTGTTTTATGAGATCTACATGCACTATAAATGTTTATCAGAAGTTTTAAAGTTCAAGTATCTTCATATTTTCTCAAACATTGACAGTTTTCAAGGGTCACTACTCGTTTATCCATTTTTGGTTTTGGGTTAGAGGATGTACTCATAACCATCAACTTGTTTTGGGTTAGAGATTGTACTCATAACCATCAACTTGTCTTGGGCATTGGAGGTTTGTATACTTGTAAAGTGATAAGGATGAGAGTATGAATTTGATATTCTTGATGCTAGGGTGGTGAGAACTAATTATGGTGATGTTTTTTATGCATTTGAATTGTTAGAACTACAAATCTCTCATAGGATCCTAAACCTTAACTTCACGACTCCTAGGGGCCAAACCACACTCATTTTCACCACTTGACTCATCTAAGGGCATATAACAACCACTTATCACAAAATTTAATCACCAACTGATCTTAACTTGACTATTTCCTCAATTTGAGGGTGCATTCCTTTTAATCTAAGGGCACATTCCTCAATCAAAGGCCGTGACTAGTAGCTAGTCTTAGTTGGTAAACTTGGTGATCCATTGCAACTTCACTCCTATCTAACCTTACACACCCTAATTCGAATTCATGGACCTATTTAAGAGTTTTGCACTCCTTCTTAGTCAGTTAGCTAAATATTCAATAAGTTAGCTAAGTAATTAGTCAGATAACTAGTTGTTGTGAAGTCTATAGTTAGTATAACTCAGTTTAGGATAATTAACATGGCTAACTGAGACCATTCATGACCAAATTTGCCTTCATGGGCCTAATTATGGATTTTTGGTCAGTTAACTCAAAATTCATTTAGTTAATCGAGATTTCACTCAGTGAACTCAACACTCCATCAATTAACTAGTCACTCCATCAATTAACAAGTCAAGACTCAACCTAACTTAGTCTAGTAGAGTTAGCATGGACAACTAAGGGTTTTCTAGCTCTTTTTAACCCTAATAGACCCCATGCAAGCATGTAAAATTCGAATTCCCTTTGACCCTAATTCGAATTGCTTGCTTTTAAATGATGTACTCCACCCCTCTTTCAATTTAATGAACTTGATCATTCTTATTCTCTTATGTTCTAAGTTTCTTATGTAGTAATTTATTTTATCCATTTATTATATAATGTTTTGATGGCTGATTTTATTCTCATTGCATATCTATTTAGTTTATGTACCTATATTTATACATGTTCAAATCTAATATGGTATCAAAGCATAGGGGTACTAAACTAGTTAGTGTTTCAATGATTTCTTGTCAGTTATCTACTCTTGTAGGTTGAGAAGGGACTTTGTAGCCACCTAAGAAGGCTTTTGCAGCCACCAATGAAGGATTTTTTAACCACCAAAGTAGGCTTCTGCAGCCACTACTCTTGTAGATTGAAGAATACTTATTGCAAGCCACCAAAGAAAGCTTTTTGCAACAATCAAAGAAGTTGTTTTGCAGCCACCAAAGAAGGTTTTTGTAGCCACCAAATAAGACTTTTCAAAAAACTAAAGAAGGCTTTTGCATCCACCAAAGAGCCCATTTATGGTACTCATTTTTAGCCATCAAGAAGTGCAATTTCAACCATCGAAGGTGTGCTCATTTACAACCATAAAAGAAGTGTACTTGCATCCACCAAATATATTATTTGCATCAATCAATGAGTGCTTTTGCATCCATAAAAGAGCCCATTCACAGCCATTAAAGAGCTCATTTGCAGTTATGGATCTCCTATTCCCCCAACTCAGTTGCTACATAGTTGTATGCTCAATCCAATTTTATTGAAGGAGGCCCTAAAAGCTTCACAACACATGTCCTACAAGGACATATTCACATACATTCATAGGATGATATATGCCCTAGAATATTTGCCGCATATGGACTACGAGGACATCTTCACATCCATGATCCACCACTCAACTGAGGAAAACCCATTTATATGCTCAAAAGAAGAGGTGATCTAAAAATTTATTAAAGAACTTATCCCAAATCAAGTTCAAATTGAAGTATCCATTGAAGAACTTATCCCAAATCAGGTTCTTGTTGAAGAATACCTCCTAAATGTCTTCTCATTCTCAAGATCTATATCCTTTACTCCTATAGTTCACCAAAATTATGCATAAAAGCTTTAAGTGATTTCCTCCATTCAAAGCAAGGAGTGGCCAAGAACCACCATTCAAGCACTTCAAAATGTTTGGATCTCATGAATGGGTTCACATGCACTTCAAAAGGAGGAGTTCACAACGGTTTGCATGGATCTTCACAAACCCTTTACCGAGCAACAATTCACCCAGTTCAGAGCTTCTTTGGGAGTAAAGGCATTTTTTGAGGAGGCTCCTTAAAGTCTTATTTTCACATTTGTATTATGGGGGGGGGTCCCATGTAGTTTTTTCCCTCTTTCACAATTTACAAAGAATTATTTTTTGTGCATGAGTACCTAATATGGCTACAAATTACCGAGATTCATTTCTTTTCTTATTTCATCTAGTTATGCTTATGGGGGGTGTTAGAACTAAAAACCTCTCATAGGTTCATAGACCTTAACTTCATGAATCTAGAGGGCTAAACCACACTCATTTTGAACACCTGAGTCATCTTAGGACATCTAACCACCACTCATCACAAATCATAATCACCAACCGAGCTTAACTAGACTATTTCCTCAATGTGAGGGTGCATTCCTTAATATGAGGGTGCATTCCTCAATCAGAGGATATGACTAGTAGATAGTTTATGTTGATAAATAGGTGATCAATTGCAACTTCACTCCTAACTGACCTTACATACCCTAATTCAACTTCATGGACCTAGTTAGGAGTTTTGCACTCCTTCTTAGTCAGTTAACTAAATATTCAATCAATTAACTAAGTAACTAGTCAGATAACTAGTTGTTGTGAAGTTTAGAGATAATATAACTTAGTTTAGGATAATTAACATGGCTAACTAAGACATTCATGCTCAAATTCCCCTTCATGGACCTAATTAGGGATTTTTGGCTAGTTAACTCAACATTCATTTAGTTAACCAAGCTTTCACTTAGTTAACTCAACACTCAATCAATTAACTAGTCACTCCATCAATTACCCAATCTAGACTCAGTCTAACTTAGTCTAGCATAGTTAGCATGGATAACTATTGGCCCTGGGAAAAGACGAGAGAAGATAACTAGAATCTTTCTCGAAAAGATGAAGATTCTAGTTGTAAGACAAGCAAATATCGTGATAGAAGGAACCATGACAAAATAGGGAGAAAGTAGGTTGAGACGGGGAGTTCGACCTATTTTTGGTAAAGAGTTAGTTACACTGATAGTTTGCTATTGGGAAATAAAGCATGATTGTACTTTGGGTTGATAGTGCCTATTGTTAGATGTAATGGGACGGGTTAAATTAGTAAGATACCCTATTGACTAATAGTTGAGGATCGATCGATGGGTAAAGCAAGAGTTGTAAAAGCCTATAAAGTCGATCCAAGTTGTGTGCGGATGACATAGGATAACAAAATAGAATAGACAAAGGAATGAGATAGAGCTTAACATAAAACAAACAATAGAGAAGATATACAAAAGAGAGAGAGACTTAAACCAGAGAGCATGAGACGAGAAAAGAACATGTGAATCGCAAAGAAGATCTAAAGAATAGTATGCAAGCTGAGTACGCAGACCAAAGGTACTAAAACATTTCTCATTCCAGATGAAGAGCACCTTTGTGGTTTTTCCCGGATGGGTTTCCACGTTAAACCTTGCGTCTGTGTGTCTTTGATATCCGTGTTTATCTCGAATACATATTTGTGGTGAATGAGTTGATATGAATGTGTCGAATCATGAACTTATCTATATATGTTGCACATATAATGTTATGATCATATGGAATAGTAGTTAACGTGTGTTAATGCTTTATGTTACATACTGTTATACATGTTGATGGATCAATAGGTTATCCTCTTGAATGAAATTATGAGACATAAGTCTATTCCCTGGTTTCGGTCGAGTGAATTGATAATGTTGTAATGAGGAAATCCCCCTCATAATTGCATAAACCTATTTATTGCAGTTCCCAATAGATATCTCGGGTGAGACCTCATCTGCGTTGCAGGTGTTGCCGACGGGGTTATGCTCTATCGAGATGATATCTTGGGATTTGTTGATGAACAAGGAATTTGAACCTGGGTCGACAGAGAATAACAAAGGTTTTTTATTATTATTTCTTGTTAATCCTAACACACCTCATGCGAGCATGGGAAATTCAAATTCCCTTCAACCCTAATTCAAATTGCTTGCTTTTAAATAATGTACTCCACCTCTCTTTCAATTTAATGAACTTGATAATTTTTTTCTCTCCCATTATAAGTTTCTTATGTAGTAACCAATGTTATCCATTTATTACATTATGATTTGATGGATTTTTTGTTTCTCATTGCATATCTAGTTAGTTTATGTACCTAGATTTATACATGTTAAAATCTTATATGAACAATGCATCCAACTTAATGGTGGTTTATTGTCTTCATGTGTTGGGATTCCCTAAATTATGTCAACGATGTGAGCAAAGTAGCAAGCAACAACACCTTAGTCATAGTATATGGGGCCCCTCCCTGATAGTCTAATAGCTAGCATAAGTGTGTAAACCAAGCTCCATTTTTTGCACTTAGACAACGATCTACATATGTAGATTTGTATATATTAGGGGACTATCATAGTAAGAAAAACTCTTAACACATTAATGCTGAATAGAGATTGCTTCATTGTGTTGTTTCCAACTCTGGGAAAGCACTTGGGTTCTAGAAAGTTGATATGCTGCTCAAAACTCTACATCCTAAGTAAGGCTATCTCCTAAGAGGCAAATTTTTAGGGGTGGAGGAAAAACAAAGGTTGTTATATACTCTAGTTACTTATTCATATTTGGACTTACTATAAATACAATATGAAAGCATGTATTTGAGATTTTCAAATATACCATACAAAGAACATTTAGGCTACTTGATATTTAAGTAAGTTACATTCATTGTCAAGAGTCATACCAACTAATATAAAAATTATGTAAAAAAACCATTATGGATTTCTAAGCAACTTCCACTTACTATGCAATCAATAAAGCTAGGTTTTATATCTAAATTACTGTAGTCCATGTTAAACAATGTACATCTTAATTATACACTAAAAAGGGTGGTACACAAACATAGGACATTAATATTATGGATATAATCAAAACAACGTGCAATATAGATACTGGACCAAACACATTAAAGGATATACCATAACATCATCACATTTAGAATAAATTTCTTATATAAACTAAAGAATTAAAAACCATCTACGTGTAGACAAGAGTCCTTAACCAAAAGGCCATATCAAAGCATTTGACAAGAGACCCTCATTATTGTTAAAATTTCAACCCATAACATTATATATACATAAGAATACACAAACATAGTTAATGATAAATATAGTTTGTCGTATGTATGGAGCTTTAGGGGAGATAGCCCCATCCCTATTTTTTGCACATGCATGGTGTATCGTCTTGCCTATATGTTGGGCTATAACATAAACATGACACATTGATACTAGCTATACCACTACACCATAATTACCAACATAATTGCCAAGTTCAAGTTCAAATACAGATTAAAATTTAGTACGATTTACAACTAATTCGAATTAGAAATTTTTAATTTCATAAAAAATCATGCCTATATTGAATAAAAAACATAAAATGTAATTATTAAGTAATTAATAACACATTTAAATAGTATATGAACTTCAATTTTAAGGCATAGAAGCCAAACCATTTGAACTTATCTAAAAAATATAACTATTTGAGCACATTGCAAACCATATTTAATTGGATGTCTTCGTGGTGATAAGAAACAATCTTGTATCTTTTGAAATAAAAGAGAATTTTTCGAGCGAGCAAAAACAATCCTTTGAAATGCATGCTTTTACCTTCTCTCATTTTGGCAAATGCTTCCTCCTGCCATATATTGGCAAAGCTTTGTGAAAACCCTATCACATCAAAAAATCGAATTCAAGATTTCAATAATTTAGGCAGGCAAGGAAACCACTCATGAATGCACTTGACGAACACAAGCAAGCCTAATATAATGGATAACACAGGCCACCTGGGTGGGCATAGACTTTTCCAGACCTTTGCTAAACCAACGGCGGATGACAACTCTAGACCTTTGTCAAATCAATGACAAATGACAACAAACCAAGGCAAATAATTTGTTTGACAAATTGAATTTTCAAATTTCTATACCAATTGGCCAAATTCGATTGAATTTGATAACTATGCCCTACGCTAACATTATGGTGTCTATAAACAATGGCAAATTGAATTTTCAAATTTCTATACCAATTGGCCAAATTCGATTGAATTTGATAACTATGCCCTACGCTAACATTATGGTGTCTATAAACAATGGCGTACCACTATGCTAGGGATGAATGTACCCTAAATGCATAAGTCACTTACTTCTTCAATGTATTACAAAGTATATTCATTCTTATCATACAAACATCTTTTTTTATGATTTTTTAATATTCTTTTAATAATAATAATAATCTATTTTTAAGGTCACCGCCAAGCGAGACACCAAATTGGTGTATGAGACCCTTCCTTGTTTGTGGGACAAGGGACCCCCCTCTGCACAACGATTTAACTGCTAAAGTCTACAGAGGTGTACATAAACTACCCCCCTCTGAATTTGAACCTGTGACCTCCTAAGAATAAACACATGCTCTTAACCGCTTGGCCCACTCATGTATATATAAACAATTATTAAAAACAACCAATTTCTTATATATCACATTTCTCATTCCAATTTTTATGATATATATAAAAATTAAATCATAATTAACTAACCATGTAAAAATCTTTATTCTTTATTATTATCACTCTTGTACTTTCCATCACATTCTACATTGTCTTCTATCCTTGAATTATCCTCAAATATTGCATTCTATTTTTTCTTTCTTTCTCTCCTTGAATTATCCTCAAATATTGCATTCTATTTTTTCTTTCTTTCCTTGTCTTATTCTCAACACCTTATATTATTCTCAACAGCTTAGTGGCATATTTAAGAGCAACAATGCGCAAACCAAATATAAAATTGAAGCGAAGTAGCTACGAAATTCTATGTTCATAAAGATTCAAGCAATCCACACCAACCTTTTCTTAATTTTCATCGAAACTATTCCCGACAGCAACACACACATCTCCTCACAACAACAACAAATGCAAATGCATGTTTGGAAATGTGAATCACGCTCGCTGACTAATGCGCCTAAACCGATGGATGGATGCGAGGTTGACTCATGCCTACAACTACTCTGAATAGCATGCCTACAACTACTCTGAATAGCCTAAGAGATGAACACCTAGCCTTCTGTTCTACATTTTGCAAAGATTCTCCTTCAATTTTTCCTCGATGTGCACTCTTCCGCACTAAAGTAATATCAAGCTCGACTCTATCTCAACATATCCGTTTGCTCACTTTTATTGGGATTCAGGGCAATTTTTAATCAGTTGGGTTCACATGTGGTTTCTTCATTGATTGCATTTGAAGCCTGTATTGGGGTCGAGTTAGCTCAACTCTCTACAATGGTGAATTGGGTTGTATCCGAATCTGTCCGAATTGGGTTATATCTCCTTTAATCCAAGCTTTGAGGTCTATTTTATCTGCTGGGTTTCGGCGTTTATACAGGTATTTTTCAATAATTTTTTCTGTTAAATATCTTCTCTGGATTTCAGTCTTGAAATCAAGTACATCTGAATCCTCTGTGATGCCTTTGCCAGCTGAAACTGTTTATATTTGGCTTGATAAATCATAAGCTCTGCCTATTTTTCCAGAGTCAATTATTTAGACCTGAATCCCAATATACGATATGGGTTTTCTTCAGAATCTATGAATCATGTTAGTCACATAATATATTGCTTATTATTTTCGGTTCTCTGTGTTTTAGAAAAAGGTATAAATAGTTCAGAAATTAGAATCCAGATGTCTGGGGTTTATAAGTGTAATGCCAACAAGTTTAATATTTATTAGGTTGGGCTGAATTTTTTTTTCGAAGTAAAATACTGTATATTCAATATTTAAAGGTAAAATCAAAACATACGTGTCATTGTGCCTTGGCACTACAGAGGATCTGATCACTTTTCTGCTTTTTCACACAAAAAACTGAAACCTATTTAAACAGAGATTGCTGTGACAGTCTTCCGGTTAGAGCTTGGTCTGCTGCCTGGCATAAAAATACATGTAACACCCTCTAACAGTTCATTCAAGTCTGATAATACAGTTCTCTTCAATGGTCTAGGCTTGCTGAGCCAGATTACCAAATATCATAACAGAAAATACAAGTTTTTCCTTTAAAAACAAAAAGGCCTAAACAGTCTTCTTTCAATCAGCTTCAACTCAATACAGAAATTTGGCCACTTCAGGAAGAAGACTCTTTTCATCAATTTCAGCGAACACCAACTGGCCTTCTCGTAGAATTAGGGGTTCTTTTGAAAGATTATCATCTTTCTCATGAAGCTCTCTGTGTACATGCTGAAAGGAGACCTGTTTCTTACCTCCTCAATTTTTCTCCATACTCGGGGCAAGCAGTAAGTTCTCCAGCTTGTTAATACACTTTGCCCATTCTATAACTGGCTTCGAGCCCCCCGTGATCTGAACTTTAACTGTTCCTCTGTCTCTTGCTATTTTTATTATTTAATAGCACCCACAGAGCATATAACTCAGCTCTGTTATTGGAGCCTTGTCTGAAAGCTGCTTTGAAGGAGATATAATGATTCTCACTAAAGTATAGGATGCCACCAGAACCGCAGAAGCCTGGAGTGCCTTAGCTTGCTCCGTCAAAATACCCTGGGGTGCTTTAGTGAAATCAATTTCTGGAACTGTTAAGACTCTAGGAGCCTTAACATTCTGAAGTGGAATAATGTCTTTCCATTGAAAATTTGTTTTGTCTCTAGCTAGCCGAAGGGCCCATATAACTGTGCTTGGTAATGCCTTATGATCATGAACTGTTTTGCCAAGTGCTTAAAGCTGTCAATGATGGATTCCCTATTCCACTTTCCATTACCATTTGCAATTTTTAAAGCCTCACTCCAAACTTCTTTAGCAAAATAACAATGCACAAATAGATGGTCTACTGATTGCATTACTTCTGCTATGTACACACCTGCCAGGCCCTTCCCATGACCTTTTCATACAGTTATCACAGGTTAGTACTTTATCAGATAAAGACATCCGCAAGAATATTCTAGATTTTGTAATGCCTGATTTCCAAATTACGGTCTCATCTTTTTCGTCTTTTAGCCTTATAGCATCGTGTTTGAGATTGGCAGTATACTGCTGCCATTCATCTGCTAACCCTCCTTGAAGAGCTAACTGTGTTGCTGTCTTCCAGCCTTGATGCCATGTAGAGCTTGTACCTTGATCTGCTGCATCTGCCAAACAAATGATATCCATGTCATTAAGAGCATGAATTCAAGGATCTGTTAATATGAAATTTGCTGAACACCCTACGCAGACTCCAGAGGTCCACCCATATTTTCACTTTGCTACCTCTTCCTATATTCTATACCAACCACTTTCCTATTACAAAACCTCAAAACCCTAACACATGCCAGAGATCTACAAAATAACCCAATATTATATTATGAGTAACTGATGTATTACAATGGAGTTCACCTCCGTATATACCAATGTTCACCAAGCAAGTTATTTCCACTTATGAATGTGGGATAAACTGCTTTACACATAAAGTGAACATTAGCCCAACCAAAAGCCAAAATGACTTAATTACATAATAAGCTTTATATTCTAACACCCCCTCTTAGGGCTTACATTACTGAAATTTAAACATACTAAAGATCAGACACACTGATTGAAAAACTAAAAAAAACATCAGAACCAAAAGCCATTTTCAGAGGCTTTTTCTTTGAAAACAAATCCTGAATCAGGTAGTGCTTCATCAAATTCCCTCATTCCCCTCTCTCGTAAAGGTGTAGCTCCCAAGTTGAATTCCTGAGTTCCTAGATTCCACCTCCCCAAACTCCCAATTACGAATCTCCCGATTTAAATTGCTGAACAACAATTGACATGCATGTCTCATAACCTCATGGGGTATAATTCTCGAGATCCATGAACTACTGAACTAAATGGGTAACCATCAATGCTGAGTTGTAGCTAAATTTGAACCCATCCTATCTTCAAAGTGTGGACTTCTTGAAATGTATAGAAGACCCTTTCTTCTGTAAGATTATCACCATTATCAGCATCTGGTGGTTCTTCAATAATGGCTACATCAGCTGAATGTGATTTGCCTTTGACTTTACCCTTGAGGACATCATTGGCTCAATATTTACAGTTATAGCATTCCATCTCCTCTTTGTCTTTGGTTGGTCATTGTGTCTTGAATAAAATGCCATCTCAGGGGGAGCAATGGTTCTCTTCTTTGGCTAAAAGAGAAGCAATCATATCTTCTAGGGTTGGAGAAGGTAATTGACTAAGAGTAAAGATTACATTGTCGTATTGAGAAGGTAGACTGTTTAGCATGGACTTGACATCTTCTTCCTCTACTGTCACTTTGACTTCAGGTAATTGTTTGATGAGAGATCTCAGATTATTTAAGTGGCTAGACATAGTGATCTTGGTAGACATCTTGAATCTGAATAGTTGTAGTTTCAAAGAAAATTTTGCGTTAATTGTTTGTCTCCAAAAAGCTTATTCAGATTACCTTGGTTGATTTTTCCAAGTCTATATGATGCAATTCATCTTCTGATAGAGCAAGGACATTGTCTCTTCTAAGTTCTTTCCCATTTTATCAATTTATTTGGATCCGTTGGTGGTGTCTTAGTTCCTTTTACAATCCCCCATAGGTTTTTATTCATCGTCTGCATCTGTATTTTTACTTTCCACATGTAAAAGTCGAAGCCATAATATTTCTCTAACGTTATTTCCATTGTTTTATACTCAGATCTGCTCACACACATACTATTTTGCCACAATTTAGTAGAATACAATGAGAATCATGCACAGAATACATAGATCTGTCATTGGGTTTCTCATGGATGTTGACGACATGGCATTTTTATACTAATAAAACAAACATACATGCTGCGATTTTGCCATTGGAATCAAGATACAGCAGTACATCCATCTGATCTACTAAACACAATTAATTAGCTGCCAAATCACAAGAACTTGTACAGCAATAGCTGATCGTATGGATTTGATTACTGTGGTACGGATCTGATCGAGTGTACGACGGCTGAGTGTACAGCAACAACTGAGAACCAGATCTGTATGACAATGTACGGATTCCGTAAGGCGGCTGAAATAAATGTACAACAGATTTAAGAAATTGTATGGTGGCTTTAGGAAAAAAGTCTACATGACGGCTGCAGAAAATTAAATCTGCATGGCGGCTGTGTCATATTTGTATGAAAATGAAAATCGTACAACAGTGGCCAGATCAAACTTGTAAGGAAATCATATGATGGCGGCTGAGGAAAGTTGTATGATGACAATTCATATTTCATGGTGCGGTTCTCACCATTTCTGCCCTACAGACCTACGGACTTTAGATCTTTAACTCAAACTACATCAATCCTCGTGTGTTTCTGATTCTCTAGATTATCATGCGATGCAAGAGAAGATCATACTTAGCTTTTCAAGGAAAACAAGATTTCTAACCTAAATGACTAGACCTAGGCTCACTCTCGCTTTGATACCATATTACAAAACCTCAAAACCCTAACACATGCCAAAGATATATAAAAGAACCTAATATTATACTTTGAGTAACCGGTACACGTATTATTATGGATTTCATCTCCTTAATGTTCACTGTGCAATTTATTTTCACTTATGAATGTGGGTTACTCTACTTTACACAAAGTGATTAGCCCAACCTAAAGTCAAAGGGACTTTGTAACATAATAACCCTTATATTCTAACATTTCCCACTAATGGAAAAGCTTTCACTAATGCCTTCCAGACTATAGAAGCCTCTCAATAGCCTTTCTTTTCTTTTCTGATCATCTAGTGATCCAGGAGCTATATATTTTTCCATCATTTCCTTTCCCCACAATCCTTCATTATGTATCAATCTCCACAAACCCTTTGCAGCTAGAGCCTGCCCAAACAGATGAATAATTTTAAGGCCCCACCCTCCAGGGTCTTTTGGTGATGGCGATTTTTACCAAACTTGACCAGAGGAATACCTTTCTTCCCTGTCCACAAAAAAATAAAATATTTCTCTCTAATCTTTTCCAACAATCCTTTAGGAATATGAGCTAAAGTGTAATGTCCTCTTCTACTTAAGCACTAAAACACCCGCTAACCTACTTAATTCCCATAGGTTCGAGTAGGTACTGCATAAAAAGGGAATTGACTGAGGACCTATAATACTCGGAGCAGAGCAGAGCATTCATTCAGTATTACGTCATCAGTATGGTATAGAAAGCCTTATTTTTTCAGGCCTAAAGTCAACAAGAAATTAGAATTGCATGCATGCAAAAGGTAAAGCGCAAACCCTAAAAGTGACATGCAAACTCTAAAAGTACATGATAAGCTATATAAGAAGGGTCATCGAGCCAAAAGGTTTTATCTATGAATATTATTGTTGAGTTTGGTTTCTAGAGTAGCAGCAGCAGACACAGCAGCATCAATAACAGTTGGGGTTGAAGACGAGGTCTTCAACTAACAAGGGGTTTCAGCTGCGAAATCTATCTGTCTTATCACTTCAGGATAGAGCATCCAAGTCTATCATCAATATTCACCTTATTCATTCATCTTTCGTAATCCAGCACACAAAGGGAGATTTATATGCAGGGTCATGTTTTGCAGCTGGGGGAACAACTGGAAATCCTCAGAAGTATTCGTTGGGACCCAGAACCTCATTCTTTCCTCTGCATGTCAGCATTATCTTTCTCAATAGACTCACCTCACTGCATTGGGAGATTATCATTTCCTTGTTTGCATATTCGAAGCAGTTAGCAGCAAAAATGTGAGAGGGGGACGTGAGCATCTGAGAGGCATATCAATTCACTAGGTGCCTTAGAGGAGGCAAAATCTCTGCATGTGTTGTCCAATCTCTTCGAGAGGTCTAGACCATCATCACGACAAAGTTTCAGTAACAACGGACTTCTCTTCCTTCAAAAACGTCAATATCATCAGAAGAGGGCACACTTGTAGCTGGGCGTCAAATAGAGAAGAGGAGCACTATCTTTTCGGCAAAACTGCATGCATCTTATCTCTGGAGGACTATCAACTTAATTATTAGTGGTATGTGTATATCTTCTTACTGAAAGTCTTTGCCCTATAATCTCTCCAGATTAGCTATATTTTAGGGCCATTTGGCACGACACTTTTGCATGCACATTTTATTCAGTTTTTTTTCACATCTTGAGTGTATGAACAAACAACATAGTAGCCAAGTACAATAGAATATCAGTTGGGATATTACAGTGGTATTAGAGCATGTTCCTTGCCAGCTATGGGCTTGAACATGAAATGTAAATGAATCCGGAAGAAGATACTTTTGTAACCTATAAAAGGAGGAAAAGTAGATACACTGAGGAGTAGGAATTTGAAGATATTCAGTTAGAGGACACCAATTCAGACATGGACCCAACAGGTATACACTTTGACAAAGGAAAGCGAACGGGAGAAGAGGAAGACAGGTTGGAATTTCGTAACTGGGTTAGTGCATTGAATGATCTAGCTAAAGGGTAGAAAGAAGTATTGCATGCCATAAACAGGTTGGCTCTTAAGCCAGAACCGAGTCATAGTAGTATATCTCTTTCACCGGTGGACCAAGGATCTACAAGTAGTACTGGGAAACATGCATACACTAATATGCAAAACACTCCACACATATACAACAAACCATCTAGACCTACTATGCCTCACTTCCTAGAGAATGCAGTGGCAGGACCAGTCATGCTAGCAGAACCTAGTGAATCCTTTGGGGTTTATTTACAGGAATACAGGGATTTGGGAGAGGAGTTCCATTCAGTTATGTCATTTCAGACTTCTGCAATAAGAAAAGTAGGAACCGACCAAGGACTTTTAACAGAGGGTTAACCCAAAACTATGAATTGCAAAAAACTGTGGGTAGGTTGACCATCCCTGATTTTGAAGGGACTCGCGGGTGTTCAGGGAGAATATGGGTCCAGAAGTTGGATACTTACTTCCAACTCAACCCTATGACGGAGACAGTTGCCATTAAATTGGCTACCTTACATCTAGACGGAGAGGCTCATGAGTGGTGGTACCATGGGTTAGTGACACTGGGTCACAACACCATTAGTTCCTTCAGTGATTTCACAAGGAGGCTCATGGAGCGGTTTGACAAAAGGGACCCGGAGATCCATTTTAGAGAGTGAGCACAGCTCAAATGGACGGGCATTGTCGAGGCCTTCATCTCAGAGTTTCAGAGAGTAGTCGTGATGGTAACAGATGTGTTCGAGGGCAAGTTGATTATGTTATTTATAGAAGCTTTGATGGAACCTTTACGTGGGTGGGTGAAAGCCTACAAGCCATCCACTCTATAGGATGCGATCAGTAAATGCCAGAACCCAAGATCTGGAAGACTCAGTCCCTAAGAACAGGTTTTCGACTAAAACAAATTTCCCAATAAAAGACAAGGACAAGAAACCTTTTCAATAGGAATGGCCAATGAAAACTTGGTTGGACGACGACACAAGGAAGGATTTGAGAAGGAAAAAATTGTGTTTCACTTGTCAGGAACCATGGGTTCTAGGTCACAGGTGTGCAGGGAAGGCAAAGGCCCACTATATAGAAGTTTACTTAGACAGTGAAGGGGACGAATCCAAACAGGAAACAACAGAGGAATTGATGGCAGTAGAGGAGGAGTCTCTTCAAGGAGAATCACCGGTGGGAGTCATTGCTACATTATCCGGAGTACCCAATTTTCATACTCAGTGTTAGGGGACTAGTACAGGGCCACAGGGTAGGTGTTTTAATTGATGGGGGGGCAACCCACAACTTCATTGATGCAACATGGGTAGCTAAGCGGGGTATTCAGACAGAGAAATTTGAAGGATTCATCGTAGCGGTAGCAGGTAATGGATTTTTTTTGTAATTACCATTTTTTCCTAGTCCAAATTAAAGTCTTTGCTCTTTTCTCTCGCCGACATTAGGCCCAACACCCAACATGTATCCCTGTTGTTTCAGAACTTACTGCTTACGAGTTTTGAATTGCTATTTAAGCTGTGAAGCTCATCATCCTCCCTCACTGCCTGTCTTGCAACATTGAAATCCTCCACTTCTTAAGGGATCATTGCATGAGAGATGGAGTTCCAGCGATTGTTGGTGGCATTATTAGTTTCCTGTGTCATATTCCAACACAATAGCAATAGTAACCCAGTCGTACGAGTTTGCATGTTAGTAATGTTCTTGGCAGGACTGAAGGTGTTGTGCTTAAGCTGAGGACTTGGGTGGCTGCACTATCCAAAATTCGCTGATTTCCTGAGAGTGTCTGAGTACGGGAATGCTGATCAACAATTAATATTAGTGCATATACTAGTTGATAAAGTGCCACAGTATTATGTTCTCTTCAATATGCCATGTTCTTTTTATGCTGGTTCCTTTCTAGCCTGAGATTGTGAGATCCTTTCTAATTTAAACTGGCTGTGCACCCTATTTTATGGTTAATCAAACAGGTTGTAGAAACTGAATCGACTGTAACTTCTAAGCAATATAACGATTAAGATAAGTTGGTTAGCTATGACTCAACAACTTATTTGTAAATCACTGTAATGGAAGATCTTGATTTTTGATTCCTCTACCTAATGCCTAATTTTAGTTGTTTTTCTGTTAAGAGCATTCCCAAATTTTCAGTCCTAGATCCAATAATTTGATATATCTTTATCTCTATGTATGCTGATCACAGTTGGTTCTACTTGTGTTAAAAGCAGTGATGGCTGTAGCAGCTTTTAAATCTACTTCTAAAAGGACTCAAATTGGATCAACACGCAACAATGCAAGCAGTATATTGAAAAACAGTTCTGATCCTTCTTCCCAAAAGGGAGCACACAGGAGGGCAAGGAGCCTCAGTGACTTTTCTCAACATGTTCCTGAAATCTCCTCCTCAGCAGACAGTTTTCAGAATATTCAAATAGATATTGGAAGCAGGAGAGATAATCCCCTCTTTCAAAGTACAAGCCCTGTTCGAGAACACAGTCCATGTCACTCAGATAATGTAAACACAGTAAGAGGATCCTCAGCTCTAGAAAAAGCTTCCAGACTCTTACAGCAGAGCAAGGAAGACCTGAAATGTAGAAGAGGGCGCTCATTGTCTCGTAGCCGGGGTAGTGATGCAAATGGTAGTCAAGCTGAGGCTGACCAAGCCAAGCAAAGAGGCCGATCAGTGTTTCAGCACCAGTCCCGTTATTCTCAAAATGTATCTAATCAAAAGGTTCAAGCAGATAGTGGAAGAAGAGGAAGGTCACTGTCTCGTTGCAAGTATTATGACTCAGAGGTGTATTTTTTTATTTCTTTTGGCATAATTTGTGCATTTTTTTCCCGATGGTGGTTCATTCCCAAATTTCCTGTATCAACTTATCAAGTTTATCTCTTCTCCATTGTTTATCTTGTCAAGGTTATTGAAAATGCTACATAATTTTAATATTAAATGATCATCTCTAGTGCTCATTCATCCTTTGTTAGCTGTTTCCAGAGTGACATGGATCCAACCTGCAATAGGAAAGGGCAGGGCCGGCTCAGAAATCTTGGCACTGTTGATAGTCAAAGGTATTCTCCTAATAATCCACACACAGATTGGTCCATTGATCAGCAGGGGTTGAAGAGGTTCTCAAGCCAGCAAGATTTTTCACGATTCTTTGACAGCTACTCTGTAAGTCATTTATGGTGATTACTAAGCATTGTAAACAAAGGAAATGTTTCAAAGGTCTTGTTACCTGATCTTTTTCTGCACCTTCTATTAGAATAAAATGGAAAATGGCAACATTTTTCTATTAGATTCATACATCCATTTGATAGTGTTTCCTTTTGTATTGAAATTTAAATCCACCATGGTGATTACAGTCTGAATTCTTTGTTTTATTTGTGTTTCTGTTTAATGATTAGACCAGAATATGTCTTGAAGAGTCTTAAGGACATTCTGGTTTCTGTTAAACATTTATGATTAAACTCTTTACTTTCCGACTTTTGTTTTGTTGCTTTCATTTTAGAGATTGCAAAACCTAAAAATTCAATGGATAGTTTGAATCTACTTTTGTTTGTATTTTACAGAGTTGCGTGTCATCATTGTCAGACAATGAATGTTCAGCAATGCCTCCTAATGAATGCGTAGAAGAGAAGACAATCCGATCAGTGTATGAGCAGATGAAGGTTTGAACTTTCAACCGTCTTCTAGAATGGGCAATTAAAAGGGTATTCAACCATTGACAACTGATAATGTCACTAGAATATTAGAAGTGTATTTAGGATCCATGGTAGCAAGATAAGGTATCTGCTGTGGTTTTACATTGCTACTCATTGATGCAATTTCTAACATATCTTTGTTAATCTTCCCTTTAAATGGGGTTCTGACGCATCACAGTGCCATAATTGGTTTTCAGTGTCTCAGGAGTGATCACCCAACTGGAGATACAGATTCTACTGGATTATATGAAACAATAAGATCAGAAGTCTGGCGTGCAGTTTCTGAAATTAGGTCTGACCTTGAGCAGGTAAGTTTTTTCTCTCCCTATTACTTCTATTCTTCTTTCTTTTTTGCTTTACTCAGTTGTTCTCCAATTAATCCTTTCTTCCAAGTTCCAACATTGTTTTGCCTTCTCTTTTTTTCACTTTTCCCCCGTGTACATTTGTCTTTCTGCGAGTTTTATTTTAGCTATTTAACTTTTCTCTTGCTTCTTGTGGCTTTAAATAATATGTTTTGCCCTCCCTCATTATCTTTATATATTCTGTCTTATTTATTTTGTCTATATAATTTTAGTTATATATTGTTTATCGATTAGTTTTTTTGTACTTTAACCTTGTAAGCTCTTGATTTGTCTAATTTTCTTACCTGAATTTTAAAATTCCCTCTGTTGCCACCTTTCACGCACCTGGGGGGTTTACCTTTTAGAATTGCATCCTGGGGGAAAGTCTTGAGTCAGGTGCTGTCACCTGATCTTGACTCCTTTGTTTAGGCATACTCCTAAAGAAGCCAAGGGGGGTAGTCCCTAGAAAAGAGTTGTTAAGGCTCTTATTAGTTTTAGTTGTGGATGAGATTGTTTTTTAGGAGTTTTTAAGTGACTGACTAAAACAAGCTATTGCAATTTATAGTTTAGTTCGACAACATAAAAAGATATGGCATTCATAACATGATATGTCTGAAAGCAGAAATAAGGATACAAGTTAAACTAGTGCCAAAATGGAGTCAAAGTAAATAAGTGCTGTTGAAAATGAGAAATATTTGCAGTGTACTTGGTCAGTTTTAACTTATTCAATGATGAGTGAATTAAGGGGAAAAGGGGATTCCCAATATACTGCGAGGTAGTGGGATTATGTTCGGAATCTGAGAAAAGTGGCTCTGCACGGGGAAATGTGGGTTAGATGGAGTCGGGGGAGGGGGGGGGGGGTTCAACACTACACCAACAAGGATGTAGCCTAACGGGACCCCACAGTCGCTTTCTAGTTGTTTCCGCTTTCCCTGAAGAATTTGCCCACTATTTCNTTTGCCCACTATTTCTCAGGCTCATTATGTCGGATTTTTGTAATGTTTTGGGGAAGTTGCTTTTATGAATACGAGTTGATTAATTAGATATGAGAGATTAATTAGTGTGCATTGTTGCTTTTGATTATCCCAAAGCGCAGGGCGGAGCTGCAATGGGCAAGAGCATACACCGGAATGACAAATTTTTTATTCCAAATTGATACTGTAAATCGAAAAAAAAAGAAAAACTGGTGAGTCTAATTACTACAGCCAAGAGTCTCTTTTAGGTCTAAAGGCCGTACTCGGGAGAGCAAGGCTGGATTAGTGTTCGTTACTTTGTCCAAAATGGAAGAAAGAAAACTAAAACTAACTAAGCAAAGAATACAACCCGTGAAGGTGGATTGTGTGCACGTGTTGTCAAAATAAAATGTTTGAAAAAGACAAACCATAAAAAAACACTGCGAGTCTCCCCAAGGGGGATGGAGTGTGGGCGCTGTGTATCCCACTTGCTTTTTATTAATTTTTGTTACAATCTTTTTTGGAAAGAGGCTGCCTTTTGATCCTTAAACATGGATTTAAAAGGCTTAAAATTGTTCCTGAGAAGAAGAGGGTTTTATGTTAGATCCCTTATAGCTCAAATCTTCAAAAGGCTTATGATCTTCCAACTTTCATGTACATAAAGCGCAAAAAAACAACGAACTAAATCATTTACAAGTTAATGGATTAGTGTAAAAAATATACATAAAGTACAACCTACATAGTACTTCAAAAGAGATTTCGAAAAAAACAATGTGTTCGTTAAGTACTAGAGGAATCAATCTAGATCTATGCTTAGAATTAACTTTAAGGTGCTTTAGATCTAGTAACTATGCATAGCATGAAAGATATGAAATAAAACTTTGTAGATCTAACTTTTGCTAAGCATAAATAGAACCAAGTAATAGATAAGAAAGTCTGATTTAAAAAAAAAGGGAAAGAGGGGAAAAGATGGAATAGCTCGAGCTTGAACTTCGTAGAAAAAATTTGGAGATGCCTATAGGAGCAAAATGACATTAGATCCAAAGTAAAGGTGTTGAAAGGGAAAGAAGATGCAATCGAGCTCACTTCCCTCTTTTAAACTGGTGATCTGCACAACTTAAAACATCTTACACAAGCGAGATTAAAACTAGTATATCTCTATTAAAAGAAACTAAGAGAGCATTAGTACAACTGAATACATCCTGCTACTCCTATATCTCTGAAAACGAAATATAAATAAACAAGTCAAAACTATGAATGGTTATCCTACATGCACCGAAAAGGCCTTCCAAGCTAGATAAGCTACAAACTTAATGCAAAATTGAAAGAAGCAGGCAAGATATCACCTAGCACCAACACAACATTCACAGAAGATTATTGCACCAGATGGACCTCCAAAGTCTTCAAATTTTATTCAAAAGATAGAAACATTACAGAGGTCAAGAGCATAGCCTAGCCTTTTGGTCCTCAGACCCCTCCAAAACAATGAGCAAGACTCTTGCTTAATTAGGAAAATCAAAGCCCAGGGGGGTGCATTCTAACTGAAGAGAGAGGATGAGTTAATGTGAGCTTCATGAGCGAATCATGGGAAGAGCTTAGAGTTGAAGTGGAGTGTTTGGTGGTGAATACTACGAGGAGGTGCCACCTCTCATAAGAGAGATGCGCCACCCATTCTCAAATCTCATATCTAAGCACAACAAAATAACACATCAAGTCGTGAGGCTCCATGAGGATTATAAGCTTGAGTTCGAAAGAGGAAACGTGGGATTGTTGGAGTTGATTGGCACGAGGGTGCGCCACCTCTCCAATGGAGAGATGCGCCCTCACTACATATTCACTAAACCACTCGTTTGATGCCACCTGTACCAAGCTGCTGACCTAATTGCATGCTTCATGAGGGGGTGCACTCAACTTGGTTAAGTAATTTGCTAGCCTCCAAAACTTAATAAAGTTGACAAGCATTCCTTAGAAACACTCGCCACCCACATGAGACAAATTGCCACCTCTTCCAAGTAATTATTTTTGACTTTTTGACTTTCATGCAATTTGTCGTAATTTAACATTTTTTGCCACTTCGTCGCACTGATAGAGAAATAATGCCATACAGGACAATTTAGTCACCCGAAGCATGGGAAAAGTGGGTCCCCGGGTAAAGGAGGTGCTTTGAGCTTGAAAACGAGCCCATCCATGCCAAAAACGGACTCTGGATCACACTTTTATTACATTTTGAATTTTTCCATTGAAACAATTAAAAATGGCCTAAAATTGCGAAAAAATTTATTTTCTCAGAATTGAACGAAAACTCTGGGGGACCTAGAATGTGTCCATACGACTCAATATCGATGCCTAGCATGCTTATATACATTGACACATGAACTTTAATAACCTCCCAAGGTTTAACCACCCAGACGAAAATTCCAGCTTTAAAGGAGCGGTGAAAAACTCGAAAATTATACATTGCTTATTCAACATTGCATAATTGACAAAGAAAAAAACACCTTGGAATGATTGGATTGACGTCTAAGTCCTAGGAAGCCAAGTCCTTTACAAAAAGTTTGCCATGCTAGCACATTTATTACAACAACCCCCTTAGGGTATGGACATGCATTTTATTAAAAAAGGGACCACAACTGGTCCTGATGAACCGTGGAACCTTCCAAGCACTGACAATGAACAACCGGCTTGTTCATGACTTCGACGGCTCACTGGAAATCCACTAAGTGCAAAATTTGTGGATAACACCCCCTTTCATTTTATTCATTTTTTACCCTCTTTATGCCCTTATTAATTTCTGTTTTTTCTAACCTACCTACTTTGTTTTTCTAATTTTTTTTCATCTTTTTTACTCCTTGCTATTTTTAAATGAATCCTTTCCTCCATCTTCATTTATATAATCTCCTCTTTCTCACCTGCAACACTGTTCTTATCCTTCTTGGCTCCTTGATGACGGGTGAAGTGTTTACATGAAACTCGTTGGACTAAAAACACTCCTGTAGTAATCGCAAAACAATCCTCACAAATATGTCAAACTGCAAGAGAATATGTGCTAATATGATTGCCAACAATCAGTCAGTGTGTAAGGTCAATGCAAGTGTCCTCAGTAAGAAGTTTTCCTTTTTGTTTGATTACTATCCGATCTG
Organism: Pseudotsuga menziesii; assembly: GCA_001517045.1. Classification (NCBI taxonomy): domain Eukaryota; kingdom Viridiplantae; phylum Streptophyta; class Pinopsida; order Pinales; family Pinaceae; genus Pseudotsuga; species Pseudotsuga menziesii. The sequence goes on from LPNX010130834.1 coordinate 149,865, forward strand.
AAATTGAACATATCTCAGGTTCTCTTGGAACTTGTGTAGCATTAATGACGATATTGTGCAAATTTGAGATTAGAGTCGGTCTTCAGGTGATAATACCTGTTTGTCATGTAGATTTTCTCCTAGCTTGGTGCAGTGGGCATTTGACCTAATGGTGATATTCTGCAAATTTGAGATTAGAGTCCGTCTTCAGGTGATAATACCATGTTTGTCATTTAGATTTTCTCCTAGCTTGGTGCAGTGGGCATTTGACCTAATGGAAGTTCATTCAAGAGGAACAAATATCCAACAAAGGCATTGATGAAGAATAATGGGTCCTTGTACGTTAATTTTACTTGTAACCAAACAACCCACCCTCTAGCCCACAAGCAAGGGTAAGATAATCCTCAGGTCTCACAGCCTTAACAACTATTGGTGCATGAAGAGCGAAACATGTCACAAGTGGGATTTGAACAAGGGTGGGGAGGATAACATTTCTTCTTTCCAACCATCCAAGCTAGACACAATTAAGAATGGGTCCTCATACATATTTAGTAATTAGTATAATGTCTATAGAGAATATGTCAATGACATAATAGAGTCTGAAATAAAGTATTCTAAGCAGTGCGACAAAACTTGGCCTTGGAATGACTCAACCTGTCCCCTTGGCAAATTTTCTAGGATGTTCAAAGACACTCTTAAAGTGTTTTTGAGCATCTTTTGGATTTAATAACTTGCTGGTTTTTAGCAGGTCCATCAAAAAAGAGAAGGAATTGTTGCCCGATTTTGGGAGATTTAAGCCATTCAAGGCTTTTTGGAGCTCCTCTTTTCAATATTGGTCAAATTTTTACATGTTGTAAGCCTTTGGATCCCAGATAACAAGGACCAAAGAGCATTTCTTTTCGAGTTTTTTTTTAATAGAGTATAATAAAAATCTTTGAGTAGGCTCTTCAGAGCCCACTCCCCATCCTCCCAGGGGGGATCTATGTCTGTGTCGTTTTTCATGTTCTTGCCATTTTTAGCGTAGTTTTTTTTCATCAGAATAGCATACTTTGATCATTGCATTTATTATATTTTATTTGATCAAAAGTAAGACAAATACCCCACGACTTCCCAAGTTACTCGAAAGGGGAAAGAGATGCGTGGTAGGCTTAATTAGAAAACCTTTGATTTTTAGTTCATTGTGTTAATTTTTTGCTTCTCGTTTAAAATTAACCCCTCCTTGCTTTCCCCATTGAGGTTCATTTGAACTGAAAGAGATTCTTGGAGGTTCATTTTTATTTTTTAACAAACCAACACAACTTTTAAAATCCTTAAAATCAACAAGACTCCGTTGTGTATGCTCTGCACTGCTGCGGTCGACCGAACAGTTGGCTGCATCAAAAGCAACGAGGGTGGCTCGTTAAGATAGAGTCACATCTGAATTAACCTCCCAAGGAGAAAATCCATCACCTCAAATTAATCAATTGCGGGGAAAGTTCACATAGGAAGCGGGAACAGCTGGGTAGTGACCTCGGGATACTGTCAGGATACACCCTTGTTGATGTAGTGTTGGACACATCTCAGAGATTCTGATCGAGCCCACATATTCTTCGCGTGAAATGACATCAGATAAGGGTTTTGGACATACTCCTCATACCTTCGGGTACATTTGAAGTCCCCTTCCCCCTAATTTGATTCACTCATCTTCCACAATAAATTAAAACTGACCAAGAGCATTCACAACACATTTTTCAACACTACAACATTATTACCTTTTTTTCGACTCCATTTTTGGCACTGGTATTACATTTGTTATCATACAATCATTTTCTTTAAGATCATTTACTTATCATGCATTGAGATAATTTATATGCTGTCGTGCTTACATATATTGTTGCAATATCTTGTTCCAATATTTTTATTAAACTCCTAAATAACCTATTCAATCATAAATCATCACACAGCCTTAACGGCCTTAGAAACTAGTAGGGTCTACCCCACTTGGATTCGATTAGGAGTTGGCCTAAACGGAGGAGTCAAGAACAAGGTGACAACCTTGACTCAAGACTTGCCCCCAAGGACACACCGAGTGGCTTGAAGATTTCTGCCACATTCCCCCCCTAGGTGTGTGAAAGGTGGCAACAAGCAGCCCGAATCATAGGAAAAGTGGCCTAAAGGGTAAAGAGGATGCTCTGAGTGTGAAAACGAGCATCCCCATGCCAAAAATAGACTCCGGACCCATCTTTTATGCCCTGTTTCCGCCTTACACGCACCTGGGGGGAATTAGCACAGGAGAAATCTTCAAGCTGCTAAGTGCGTCCTTGGGGGAAAGTCTCAAGTCAGGTGCTGTCACTTGATCCTGACTCCTTCGTTTAGGCCACTCTTAATGAAGCCAAGGGGGTAGTCCCTAAGAAAGAGTTGCTAAGGCTCTTGTTTTTATTAAGTGTGGATGAATTGTTTTGTTAGGAGTTTGAAATGATTTACTGACAAGATATTGCAAAGTGGAAATTAGATCAGCAGCATAAAGATACAACATTCATGACATGATATGACTGAAAGCAAATAAGTTTTGTAAATGAACTAGTGCCAAATGGAGTCGAATAATTGTTGCTGAAGAAATGGAAAATGTTTTGCAGTGTACTTGGTCAGTTTTAAACTTATTCAATGATGAGTGAATTAAGGCACTTAGAGGCAGCCAAACCTCCGCATGTGCCAGGCCATCTCTCTGGCATCAGCAGACGGACAAGCTCAGAAAGTTTCAGCCCGAACAGACCTCTCCTCTTACAAAAACGTCACTTTCAATCTAGAGGGTTTTTATGGTATAGCGGGGCGGTAACACTGGAGGAAAAGAACATTATTAGACCACCTTTCCGGATCCTTATGCATACAACTATCTCTGGAGTCATTATCAGTTAGAATATCAGTGGTAAGTGTTAATTTCTCTTTGCAAAACCCTAACCCTAATTCAGCTATATTTTAGGGCATTTTTGCATGGCGAGTTTGCATGCACAGTTATTTTGCAAATTTGTATGAAATTGAGTGTGTGAGTTGGCACTATCATAGAACATTAGAGAATATCAGTATTTGGGATATTACAAAAAACAGAAAGTAGATGCTCGCTTGAAAGAGCTTATTTTCCTACTCTAAGCATGATATAAAAAGATTAGGTGTAATTAGAAATCCAATGTAACCACCTAAGCATCTTATGAACATAAAAAAAATTGTCTTGTCTTTGGTTACTAGCCGAAGTAAGGACGCTTTATTCAGAAAATGAAAACCTGTGTGATGATCCAGAATGGGCGGGGTGGATGGGAAATCATAGGCATGAATAATGTTGTTAAACTTCTTCCCAAATTGGTTGGTGCTCGCCCATGCTGCTTCTATCCATGACTGGATAGGGTTGATATACAAATCCACATGATGAGGCAGATTGATGACACCATCATATTGATCATCAAGGCTTATCGAATGATAACTCATTGTATAAGCCTCGAGCTGCTCCAAATCATAAGGAACCTCCCTTGACTGCATCACATCTGACTCTTCATGATACTGTTTCTCAATGTCTTCACTACCGATACCCATATATGGCTCTAATTGATCATTTGAAAATTTTGCATGCTTCTTAGCCATACCAATCCTTCCCAAAGTCTTTGATTTAATGCTCTCTTTTGAGGACATGTGATAGATGGGATTTTCCACCAAACCCTCAACAGACTTTCAATCAACACTCCCCTCTCTAGATACATCATAAATGGGATTCTCCATAAATAACCAATAGTTATCATCAATATCTTTGAAAACCTGGGGGAGTCTTCATCAAATGCCTCATGCTCCTTGTTATGTCCATCCTCATGTTCAAAATAGTCATCCTAAGAAGGCCTAGTTTTGAAAATATTACAAGAAGTAAAATTTTCCAGAACCTCATCACTAAGTGGAGAACATAGAGGACTTTCATCATATACCATCCAGACTTATTCAAAATTTTCTTTATAAGTTTTTGTGATGGTTTCTTGTTGAGGTAGATCTAGAGTACAAATATTATCATCATCACTGACATAAACCCGAGGACACTCCAAATCTTCAATTACATCATGAGGTGGATTTTCAATAATATCTTCAATCAAGGGCTCCTTATGTGCTTCCTTAATGGGGTCATCATGAATCTCTTTCTTAGTGTCAGGCTGTGTTCTAGGGAGGATGGCATCATATTCTTTAACAAGTTGCTTAATCTCTCCCACTTCTCCTTCATACAAATGCAAAAGGACACATTTGAAAAAATCAACCATGGAAACTATGGATTTTTCGGGAAGGTCATAGAACCAATTCTCTGGATCCCCTTTCAAGGAAAATGAGAAAATGACCATCAGATCATCCTCTTGCACCACATTAAAATCAACCACCAGCTTGAAGAAAGTAGCAATATGATGGGTGACTGACTCACCATTGTTTCCAAAAACTCTGGGGCAACCCTATATAGCTCAGAATGGTTATAACAATTATTTGGAAACCCACTGATATTTGAGAAATCTATTGAGGAGCACACATCGAGCAGGAGAGTACGAAGCCCTTCTTTACCCATAGTAGGATTTAACTATTTAGATTGAAGTGGCAATGGAGAACATCTAGTACTATATCATGAAAGCTGTCAAATAGTGAGCTTTAAAATTTACTGTGTCGCATGAGCTCATCTACACACAACAAGTCTCACCAATTTATGAGATACAAGGGTTTTATCCCTTCAATGGAGTCGCCATGTGAAAAGAAAAGATATGCAATACAAATCTCTCACGAAAATTTATTTTCTGCTTTTCTTTGTAAAAAATAAAAATTGAAAAAAGTTAGTGGAGTCGCTAGATGAAATTTAAAGTTCTAATCTAAACATTCATCAAACAAAGCAAAACAAAAAAGAAGAAAACAAAATTCGTACTATGGGAATAAATTTTTTATCCCTGGCAATGATGCCAGAAAATGTTGCCACATGTCACACAACTGGGGGGTTACGTTGTTGTGCCAGAAATCTTCAAGCCACTAGGTGTGTCTTGGGGGCAAGTCTCAAGTCTAGTACTGTTACTTGATCTTGACTCCTCCGTTTAGGCAAACTCCTAACGAAGCCAAGGGGGGTAGACCCTGTGAGTTACTAAGGCTTATTAAGCTTTAGATGGCAGTTTATGATTGAGTAAGTTGTTTGGGAGTTATTTTGAAAGTGACGCAAGATATTGCAATAGTGATTAAGGTAACATCATGAAATACAAATTAATCCATCCACATAAGATTCACTTTTAAGCCTAATGATTGTATGATATGTTGCAAATGGAGTGTTGTTGGAGGATGAATGTATTGCAATTGTTCTTGGCCGATTTTAAGTTTATAAATTAATGAATCGATTATGAGGGAGGGGGATTCCCAATATACCGTGAAGGTACATGGAATATGTCCAGACTCACTAAGTGTGGTAGCACATGAAAAATGGTGGGTTGAATGGAGTCACACAGAGATGTCCAACACTACACCAACAAGGATGTAGCCTGACGGGGCCTTGCGGTCACTTTTCAGTTGTTGCTGCTTCCTCTGTATAATTTGCCCACATGAAGCAAAACATAACGCTGGATTTTCGTTGTTGGGAGGTTAATTGAAAGTGTGAAAGCTAATTAGACTAGTCACTCAATTTGTTTCTGGATATGATCATCTGGTCGGTCAAAGCCACAAAGATCCAGAGCATAACGAGGAGTGATTCTTGTTGGTTTTAAGTGTTTTTGAACAATGTTTTCTTGGCTAGAAAAGAAAACCCAAGAATCTCTTTCCAGGTCCAGTACTCTGGCAAGCCCTTGTCTGTGAATTGTACTCGGGAAAGCAAGGGGTTTATTTTAAATTTAAGAATGCCAAAAAAAGGAAGGTTTACTAATTACTACAATGCGCAAATCTTTTCCCTTTTGGTAATTCGGTATAGCGCAATGGGTTAGTATTTGTATTACTTTGCAATGAAATTGGAAATGGCAAAGTATATAGATTTGTAAAGCAAACTACACTAACAAAAGAAAAACCATGAAAAAAGTGCATCGACGAAAACCCCCCAGGGGGGATGGCGAGTGGGCTCTGAAGGAGCCTACTCAAAATCTTTTATTACGGTATTTACAATGCTTGAGGTGGATGCCAATGGTCCTTACAGAATTGGATCCAAAAGCTTACCGGTCTTAGGAATGAAGAAGGAAAGAAGAAGGTTGTTCTGGGAGGCCTTTGATGGCCTAGATCTTCAATTTTTCGGCAACACTTCCCTTTGTCTTGTCAACAAAAGTGATGGGGAGTGGGCTCTGAAGGAGCCTACTCAAAATCTTTTATTACGGTATTTACAATGCTTGAGGTGGATGCCAATGGTCCTTACAGAACTGGATCCAAAAGCTTATCGGTCTTAGGAATGAAGAAGGAAAGAAGAAGGTTGTTCTGGGAGGCCTTTGATGGCCTAGATCTTCAATTTTTCGTCAGCACTTCCCTTTGTCTTGTCAACAAAAGTGATAAACCAGCCAACATTAAAAGCATAAAAATTGAAGTACTTAAATGATAAACAATAAGCCTAAGTACTTAATCAACCTAGATCTACTTCAGAAATATCACTTTATGCTTCTAGATCTAGATACATGCTTAAATAAATCAGTCTTTAGATATTCTTTTGAAAGAAATACTAATTTACTAAAGCATGTGAGTAACTGTAAGCAAAGGGGAAAGTTTGATTTAAATTGAAGGAGAGAGAGAGAAGGAATGCTGGAAGCTTGGGAATATTTGGGCTGTGGAGTCTGCAAGTGGAAAGCGGAGGGACTATGCTCTTCAAAATTTGCTTGAAAGTTGGAGGAGTCAACCTAGATCAACCATCCTTTCAAGCTAGATACTTGCATTAACTTAAAATTCTTTGCACAAGAAAAGTTACAAGCAAAGGTGTTGCCGGAAGTCGAAACTTGGAAAGCATGCAATTAAACAAAATGTACATGTGAGCTAGAGATCTACAACCATCAAACAATAAGAGCATGAATCAAACTAGAACAATCTCTTATCCTACCGAGAGATAGCTCCCCTTGTAGGCCCACAACAAACCAAAGAAATGCACAACGAAAAGAAGCTAATACCTATTACCTCATAAACCATGCAATAATCATCCACACACAATGATGCTCGACACAAAATATTTGCCTCCAAAGCTTTCTTTTATTCCATAAAATACTATGATATTACAAGTATACAGTTCAATAGCCTTTCGGTCATCTCTGACCATGAGAAAATGAGGAAAGGATGCCCACGTAAATAGCCAAATGAGAGAGGAGGGGGGGATTTACCACTTTGAGTTGAAGCCTAGTTCGATGAGTGATTCACAGATCTTGTTGGGGGTTGTGTGCAAGGAGAAAACGCCAGCTCTAGCAAGAGAGAAACGCACTTACCTACCAAATCGCATCCCTAAACTTGAGTAAGTCGCAATCATATGACATCATCCTCAATCATGACGTTAACTGGAACAAATCAACATTTAATGATGATGTTTCATGAGGCAAAAAATCGTCTTAATCCTTGGCACAATACGAATTCATTTGCCAAGTAAGTGATACATGAGAGTGTGTGATGGGCGCATTACTCAAGTGAATGAAGTCGCCACCTATTTTTTGGGAGCCACTTTGAGTTACCATCACACTTGATCGCATTTTGAATTTAGGCTAAGTCGCCCATCACATGAGATGAAATTGCCACATCATACACCACCCATGCGAATACAAGAGATTGGCGTCACCTCATTTAATCCACATGATTCATAACTCCTCAAATTATATCCTATGTTTGACATCTAAAGCATTTGAAAGAAGTCGCTAATTCATATGGGAGCCCTTTGCCATGCCACCTCACCCATTAAACAAGTCATTTTTGACTTCTCAAACTGACTTTTGTGCCAATTTGTCGCATGATTAGCATTAAAATGTTGTTTTGATGCACCTATAGAGAAATAATGCCTTATGGGATGTTTTAGCCATCCAAATCATAGGAAAAGTGGGCTTTGGGGTAAAGAGGATGCTTTGACTGTGAATAAGAGCATCCCCAAGCCAAACATAGATTATGGACCCATCTTTTATGCCCTTTTGAAGTTTTTCAATTAAGCCATTATAAAATGGCCTAATTTTGCGGGAAAAATAATTTTATCGAAATTGAACAAAAACCTGGGGGACCTAACACATGTCCATACGACTCAATTCAAATGCTTAGCATGTTTATAAACATTGAAATAGAGGCTCTAATAACCTCCCAAGGCCTAACCACCAAGATGACTACCCCAACTTTGGAGGTGTGCGAAAAATTCAGAAATTATTAGTTGTTTGTTCAACAACAAATAATTACCGAGGGAAAAAACACTCTGGGCTAGTCGGCTTGATGTCTAAGTCTAGGAAGCTGAGTCTTTTATAAAATCGAACATGTTAGCACATTTTTTACAATTTCCCCAAAGGGGTATGAACATTTGTTACAATTTTTTTTGAAAATCACCCAGAAAAAGCATGGTGGACTTCTGAACTCTAAAGGATGAACAAGTATACTTGTTCTACTTTGTCGGCTTACTTGAAAATCCCACGAAGAACAACTTAGGCGGTAACATCTGGCTCCAACTGCAGGATGTGTGCTCGATTTGGTCATAGGGCAAGGAGAGGGTAGGAGAATACGAGAATCTCTGGTTTATATAACCTGTAAAAACATCTCAACGACAAGAAAACCTTAGTAGCAGAAGCTTTATATAAAATCTAAACGAACCATTAATCTGCTTTATTCAAGCAAAATAAATGTAGCTAACTAATGAAAGAAAAGTTTTATTATACCCAAGTACATAATAGAAAAGCATAAAGTAAATGCTCCCTTTAAAGAGCATATTTTCCTACTCTAAGCATGATATAAAAAGTTCAGGTGTAATCATAAATCCAATGTAACCACCTAAGCATCTTAAGTATCTTATTAACATAAAAAAAATTGCCTTGTCTTTGGTTACCGGCCAAAGTAAGGACACTTTATTCAAAAAATGCAAATCTGCTTGATGATCCAGAATGGGCGGGTTGGATGGGAAATCATAGGCATGAATAATGTTGTCAAACTTCTTCCCAAACTGCTAGGTGCTCGCCCATGCTGCTTCTATCCATGACTGGATAGGGTTGATATACAAATCAACATGATGAGGTAGATTGTTGACACCATCATATTGATCATCAAGGCTTATCGAATGATAACTCGTTGTATAAGCCTCGAGCTGCTCCAAATCATAAGGAACCTCTATATGTGAAGATGATTGCTGAGACTGATATTTCATTGACTGCATCACATTTGACTCTTCATGATACTGTTTCTCAATGTCTTCACTACTGATACCCATATATGGCTCTAACTGATTATGTGAAAATTCTCCATGCTTCTCTGCCATACCAACCCTTCCCAAAGTCTCTGATTGAATGCTCTCTTTTGTGGACATGCGATAGATGGGATTTTTCACAAAACCCTCAATAGACTTTGAATCAACACTCCCCTCTCTAGATACATCATAAATGGGATTCTCAATAAATAACCAATAGTTATCATCAATATCTTTGTCAAACATGGGGGAGTCTTCATCAAATGCCTCATGCTCCGTGTTATGTCCATCCTCATGTTCACAATAGTCATCCTTAGAAGGCCTAGTTTCGAAAATATTACGAGGAGTAAAATTTTCCAAAACCTCATCACTAAGTGGAGAACATAGAGGAGTTTCATCATTTACCATACAAACTTCATCAAAATTTTCTTTATAAGTTTCTGTGATGGTTTCTTGTTGAGGTAGATCTAAAGTACAAGTATTATCATCATCACTGACATAAACCTGAGGACACTCCAAATCTTCAATTGCATCATGAAGTGGATTTTCAATAATATCTTCAATCAAGGGCTCATGTGCTTCCTCAATGGGGTCATCATGAATCTCTTTCTTAGTGTCAGGATGTGTTCTAGGGAGGAGGGCATCATATTCTTTAACAAGTTGCTTAATCTCTCCTACATCTCATTCGTACCAACACAAAAGGACACATTCGAAAAAATCAACCATGGAAACTATGGATTTTTCATGAAGGTCATAGAACCAATTCTCTGCAACTCCTTTTAAGGAAAAGGAAAAAATGACCATCAGATCATCCTCATGCACCACATTAAAATCAGCCACCAGCTTGAAGAAAGTAGCAATATGATGGGTGATTGGTTTATCATTATTTCCAAAAAAACTCTGGGGCAACCCTCTATAGCTCAGTATGGTTATAACAATCGTTGGGAAACCCATTGATATTTGAGAAATCTATTGAGGGGCACGCATCGAGCAGGAGAGTACGAAGCTCTTCTTTACCCACAGTAGGATTTAACTGTTTAGATTTGAAGTGGCAATGGAGAACATCTAGTATTGTATTAAGAAAGCTGTCAAATAGTGAGCTTTAAAATTTATTGTTTCACTGCTCACATGAGCTCATCGACACACAACAAGTCTCAAACAAATTTATGAGATACAAGGGTTTTATCCCTTCAATGGAGTCACCGGATGAAAAGAAAATATACGCAATAAAAATCTCTCACGAAAATTTATTTTTTGCTTTTCTTTTTAAAAATTAAAAATTGAAAAAAGTCAGTGGAGTTGCCAGATGAAATTTAAAGACCTAATCTAAACATTCATCAAACAAAACAAAACAAAAAAGAAGAAAACAAAAGCTGTGTTACCGCCTTTCACGCACTACATAAATCATTACTTCATATTTTACATTAAAGCTTTATATTTCTTCCATCCTCAAGGGATTATTGAACATAATGGGCAACCTCACCATTTGGGACATCTCTGGCAACCTTTATTTTTTTGTCAACTATCTTGAACATCATAGACAATGCAATTCTTAGGAACAGACTGATTATGGTCCACTGCATTGTTTTGGCCTCAGGTATCCATTACTCATTCAGCTTTGAATGCCCACTTGGGTGATTTAGGCTTCTCTCGCCAACCTTCATGCCAATCAATTCTTGCTTGGTGATGTTATAGTGCCCATTTTCAACTATTTGTATCAGTTGTTTAAACTTCTTTTTTGACTGCCACAACATAAATGTTACTTAGCTCCCTATTTGGGCCAGAGCAAACCATGTTCGCCTACCTGAAAATGCCTGAAAAATTTGATGGTTTCTAATTTGGATTATAGAGGTCACTTTCTGCAGACAAAGTCTTAGGCATTGGATTAGTCCAATTGCTTTTTGCTACATTGTTGCTGGTCTTTTTCACTACGCTATTGAAGAGGAGGTAAGTTTTTGGCTTGTAGCTACATTGCTTGCTTGTAGAACCTTCTTTACATTTTTCTTAACTGGGGGGAGGGTGGGGTACAATATGCAAATGCTAATTCCATAGAGTTAGATATATTTGGCATAGTATTTTTAACAAAATCTCTATGATGTGAATTGCTATCTGGAATCATTAGTTGAACGTTTATCTCTATTTCATAAATGGGATTTCTTTTTATAAATCATATCCAGTTGTCCTTGTTTTGTTGCAGGAAGTAAGTGCATTGTAGATATGAGGGAGAGCAGGGGTGATATATTGTAATTTTGTACCTAGGGAAGTGTTCCCCTAAGTGACTTTAGCCTTTAGTCACTTAGTGAAGGGAAATAAAGTGAACCTTGCATTAAATGACTTAAGTGACATTTAATTTGACTTTAGAGCAATGTTACAAACATCGTCGATATATCGGCAACATCGCGATGTTAACTCACTGGTGATATATCGACAATATATCGCCCCGATATTTACCCCGATTTTTTGGCGATTTTTCCCGATTTTTTTGCGATATTTGCCGATTTTTCACGATAGTTGCCGATTTTTCGCGATATTTGCTGATTTTATGGCAATATTTGCCGATTTTTTCGAATGTATTGTGATTTTTTGTATTTTTAAATATTTTTGTTTTTATTTTATTTTTCCGATATATTGCCGATGTTTGCCGACATTTTCGCCGATAAATCCGATAATATCTTTTTGGACCCTCGGCGATATATTCGTCGACACGATATTTGTAACATTGCTTTAGAGCATTAAAGTCAATTTTTGAAAAATTTAAGTGGGTGAGTGAAATTAATATTTTAGAAATAAAATATGAGCATTTAATTTCAACCGTGGATCTAATTCATTCCCAGCCATTAGATTAGATGCCTCTTCACCTACCTAGGGTTGAGAGCAAAAGGCAAGGAAAAGGCAAAAGCATTTCATTCTTGTGAGGAGATTGATGAAGAAAGAGCTGAAGGAGAGAGGGCACGAATATCGAGGCAGCCTGCTAGTGAAGTTTTGGTGGGCATGATTTTTGAGGAGTCATTAATGCTTGCACAGTTTTCGAGGAGGATGTACGACATCATTAATTAGAGTGCACAGATCCCGAGGTGAAGGTACGACCTGCATTAAATGCTGACACCGTTTTCGAGGAGAAACAATATGGTTCCATACAGTACAGATTTGGCACAGATTTCGAGATAAATTATCGAGCACGAATTTCGGGGGAATGTACGACACACATCTCGAGGTAGCAACAGTAAATTCTTGGTACAACAGCGTTAAATGTTGACCGTACAGTATGGATTTTGAGGTTGCTGGCACAGTTTTCGAGGGCAGAATTTTTTACAGAAATCGAGACAGCAAAAGCATGGAAATTGAGACAGGATTATCTTGGATGCTGTTAACGATCATGTTATTCCTCGCATTTCCGGGAAGGATCATGCACATGAGATGTGGAGTGCTTTGACCGAGTTGTTTCAGAGTACTAATGAAAACAAGAAGATGGTGCTTAGAGAGAAGCTGAAGAACATCAAGATGGTCAAAGGCGAGATGTGTATGACTTATCTTACTAGGATCTCTCAGGTGAGAGATGAGCTTGCAGCTGTTGGGGTGGCGATTACTAGTCCTGAGTTAGTGTGGACAACCTTGAATGGGGTGACTGCACCTTGGGCTATGTTTGTTCAGGGGTTGGTGGCCAGAGAGAATCTACCATCTTGGGACAGAGTATGTGATGACTTTGTTTAGGAGGAGACTCAGAGGGGTTTCTTACAGTGCAGTGGTTCGATTAGTAGGGGAGATGGGGAGGATGTGGCATTGACAACGAAGGGGAAGAAGAAGAGCAAGAAGGGTCCCAAGAAGGGTGGGGCCAAGCAGCAGCAGGATGGACAAAAGAAGGATATGAGCACTGTGAAGTGCTTTGCATGTCACAAGATGGGACACTATGCTGCTACGTGTCCAAACAAGAAGAAGAAGAAGCAGCAGTAGACAGTCGCTTCAGCTGAGATTGATGATTTTGCAGCACGATTTCAGAGTGAGTTTTCACTATGCATTGGGCATATTGAGAGAGAGAGCTTCCATTCTCACCAGTGCGGATGTTGATAGGCAAAGGGAGTTTTCCTGTGTGACAGACCATTCTTACAGTGCATCTACTTCCAGCACTTGGTACATAGATAGCGGAGCCTCGAGTCACATGACAGGTGCTCGTGAGATGTTCTCCGAGCTTTCACAGACAGATATAGATGTGGAGGTTGTGTTGGGAGATGACTCAGTAGTCAGTGCAGTTGAACATGGGACCATTACATTTCAGAGGGAGTCCATGGTATTGCGGGATGTATTGTATGTACCTGGGCTGAAGAAGAACCTAGTGTCAGTTTCCATGATCGAGGATCAGGGTCTTGGGGTGTCTTTCCTAGATGGACACGTGCATATGTTTCCCAAGACTGCAGGACCATCTGCTTCAGTTACCATTGGAGTGAGATGTGGGAAACTGTATAGGCTCTTGTTTCAGCCTTAGCATGCTTTAGCACACAACAGCAACAGTGAGTTGTGTGAGCTTTGGCATAGGAGGATGGCTCACTTGCATCATCCAGCCTTGGGGTTGTTGAGACACATGGTTATAGGATTACCAGAGTTCAGTACAGGGTAGAGTGATATGTGTAGGGGGTGTGCTTTGGGAAAGTACACCAAGACTGCTTTTCTGAGCAGTGACAACAGGTCAGTAGGTACCCTTGACTTGATACATTCAGACTTATGCGGACCTATGTCTTCTATGTCCTTGAGAGTATACGAGTATTATGTGACATTCATTGATGACCATTCCAGGAAGACTTGGATCTACTTTCTGAAGAGCAAGAAGTCTGAGGAAGTCTTGCAGAGGTTCCAAGGGTTCAAAGCTCTTGTGGAGAACCAAACAGGGAGGAAGATCCGATTCTTGAGATTGGATAACGGGGGTGAGTATACCTCCAAGGAGTTTGATGGATTTTGCAGACAGGAGGGCATCAAGAGACAATTGACAGTTCCGTATACTCCAGAGTAGAATGGAGTAGCAGAGAGGAAGAACAAGTCCATTGTTGGAGCAGCCCGAGCTATGCTACATGACCAGTCACTTCCTTTCTTTCTCTAGGCTGAGGCTTGTAGCACCGCTGTATATCTTTAGAACAGGAGTCCCCATCGTGCAGTGAGGAACATGACACCTGAGGAGTGTTTTTCAGGCAAGAAGCCTGAAGTTGGCCATTTTTGGATATTTGGTAGTCTGACTTACTCTCATGTCCCTTCAGAGAAGAGGACAAAGTTGGAGCCCACTGCAGAGAAGGGCATCTTTGTGGGCTATGATGAGACTGCGAAGGCCTTCCGTATTTACCTTCCCTTTCGGAGGAAAGTGGTGGTGAGAAGGGATGTGAAGTTTGAGGAGGAGCGGGCCTTCAGGAAGTTGAGAGAGTCAGAATAGGGAAAGCAACAGTCCCTGCACCTCAGGTTGTTTCATAGGTTCCATCTATGCAGCAGTCAGGATCATAGGTTTCCGGGGTTACAGGATCGCAGAGTGTTGGCACAGGTTCACCAGGTTCAGTGGTTAGGCCAGCAGGGTCTTCGGGGTCAGGTGATGGGTCTACTATTACAGGGGATCGAGATCAGGATTAGGATCAGGATTAGGATTACAAGGTACACCTGGTGTTGGCACACCAGCTTCAGGTTCACGAGATACTGGGGTTTCCACTTCTGGTATATTTGAAGATGATGATCGACAGGTGTGGGAGCAACCTCCAAGGACGAAGGCACCTAAGTGGCTTCGAGATACCTTGAAGGAAGCTCAAGAGTTTGGGGCACCCAGGGAGGATGTGAGGGCTATCAAGATGCTTGATAGATTGGGCATGTTGTTGGTGGCTAGTACATGAGATTCTGAGCCTTCCACTTTTGAGAAGGCCTCCCAACATTCGGTATGGAGAGATGCCATGATGGATGAGTACCATTCCATCATGAAGAATGATGTATGGGAGATTGTTTCGAGACCCGAGGGGAAGTCAGTGGTGACTTCTCGTTGGCTTTACAAGCTGAAGCATGTGACAGATGGGAGTGTGGAGAAGTACAAAGCCAGGTTTGTAGCACGGGGGTTTTCACAGATGAAGGGCATTGATTAGCTTGAGACTTTTGCGTCGGTTGTTCGATATACTTCTATCAGGGGCTTGATCTCCATTGTAGGAGAAATGGGTTTGAAGATCCATTTGATGGATGTGAAGACCACATTTCTCAATGGGATCATACAAGAGGAGATTTACATTGAGCAGCCTCAGGGCTTTGAGATACATGAGATAGAGTCTCATGTTTGCAGGTTGAAGAAGGCCTTGTATGGGCCGAAGCAAGCTCTAAGAGCTTGGTACTCCAGGATCGATTCTTACTCGCTGAGTATGGGGTTTCAGAAGAGTGAATCAGATCCGAATCTCTACTTCATCATGGTTGGAGATGATCCGCTTGTTCTCTTGTTATATGTTGATGACTTGTTTATCATAGGGAGAGAGAGACCCATTGCAGCTTGCACGAAGGATCTTGCGGCAGAGTATGAGATGACTGATATTGGGCTGATGCATTATTTCTTGGGATTGGAGGTTTGGTAGGAGCTTGGATATATTTTCCTTGGGCAAGAAAAGTATGCAGTTGATATTTTGAGGAGATTCAGGATGGAGGATTGCAGGCCTATGTTGACACCTATGATCACCAACTGGAAGAAGCTTCATGCTCCTGAGGGAGAGTTGGTGGATCCTACTTTATACCATCAGCTTATTGGGTCATTGATGTATCTACTATCTAGTCAACACTCGGCCAGATTTGTGTTTTGCAGTGAACACTCTTAGCCAGTTAATGGTTGAGCCTAGGAGTGTGCATTGGGTCGTTGTAAAACATATTTTGCGCTATCTTTCAGGGACAATGGATTTTGGTTTGGACTACAGGAGGTCAGAGGGGATCAGATTGGTTGGCTATACAGACTCAGATTGGGCAGGTAGTGTGGCAGACCGGGAGAGCACTTCCAGATGTTGTTTCAGTTTGGGCTCGGCAGCAGTGTCGTGGTTCAGTCGAAAGCAGAAATCCGTTGCATTGAGTTCTGCTGAGGTTGAGTATATGGTAGCTAGTTTGGCCAGCTACGAGGCCTTGTGGCTTTGCAAGTTGCTGGTGAATTTATTTGGTGAGGAGCTTAGGCCTATGATGATTTACTGTGACAATCATAGTTGCATCTAGTTCTCTGAGAATCCGGTTTTCCATGACATGTCAAAGCACATTGAGATCAGATATCATTCATCCGAGACTATGTTTAGAGAGGGGCAGTTACGCTTCAGTACATTTCCACAGATGAGCAGGTATGAAACATTCTGACGAAGTCTTTGGGGAGGGGCAAGTTTCTTTTCCTCAGGGACAAGTTGGGAGTGGTGCAGAACACCTTCCTTGGTAAGAGGGAGTGTTAATTTTGTACCTAGGGAAGTGTTCCCCTAAGTGACTTTAGCCTACTTAGTGAAGGGAAATAAAGTGAACCTTGCATTAAATGACTTAAGTGACATTTAATTTGACTTTAGAGCATTAAAGTCAGTTTTTGAAAAATTTAAGTGGGTGAGTGAAATTAATATTTTAGAAATAAAATATGATCATTGAATTTCAACCGTGGATCTAATTCATTCCCAGCCATTGGATTAAATGCCTCTTCACCTACCTAGGGTTGAGAGCAAAAAGCAAAGAAAAGGGAAAAGCATTTCATTCTTGTGATGTGATCGATGAAGAGAGAGCTGAAGGAGAGAGGGCACGAATATGGAGGCAGCCTGCTAGTGAAGCCATTAATTCTTGCACAGTTTTTGAGGAGGATGTATGGCAGCATTAATTATAGTGCACAGATCCCGAGGTGAAGGTATGGCCTGCATTAAATGCTGGTACAGTTTCCGAGGAGAAACAATACAGTTCCGTACAGTATGGATTTGGCACAGATTTCGAGATAAATTATCAGGCACAAATTTTGAGGGAAGGTACAGCACACATCCCGAGGCAGCAACAGTAAATTCTGGCACAGATTTCGAGGCCGTACAGCAGCATTAAATGCTGACCGTACAGTATGGATTCTGAGATTGCTGGCACAGTTTTCGAGGGCAGAATTTTGCTGATATTTCTGGCACGTTTTTCAAGGGAGTTTGCACAGAAATTGAGGCAGCAAAAGCACAGAAACCGAGACAGTTTGCTGGTCAAATTTCTGGGTTGAGATAAGTTGGATTTTTGACTGTAATTTAATGTCTGATTTTTATCCTGAAGAAATAATAAAATCTCTCTCTCTGTGACTGGTTTTCCCCTTGTGGGGTTTTCCAGGGCCATTGGCCAAAAATTTCTGAGTACTGTGTGATTGAATGGTGTGCTAAAATATTTATTTTCTGTCAGTTAAAGGTGAAGTTACGGCAGTGTTTTAAGCTCTGAAAATTTAATGTTTATTTCCAGCACTTTTATTTTCTGAGAATGTCATAAACAGTGATAAATTTTACACTTGAAGCCGGTGGCTGAAAACTTGAGAAAAATCTACAATATATGTGGGGATGTATGTTTTACTGCCCATTGGTGCACGGGGATGCATGTTTTACCTTCTTTTATAATACTATATATATATATATAGTGGAATAAAACTGAACAATTTGGAGTTTCCTACAAAATCCCATCAACTATATAAATTTCAATGATGAATATTATTTTCATGTGAAATTCATTTTGAAGGAACTATTTTATCAGTGATATAGAATCACAGGCCATGAGGAATTCTGGTTGAGTAGCTAGATTCAAGGAGTCTTTCAGAAAAATGCGGGATCTTAAAGCTTTCTTGTCAAACTCATTTAGCCAGTTAACAATCTTGATTCCTCCCTTTGGCTCCTCTCTCTTTCAACTATAATTCTGGTTGTCTTTTTATCCAATTGGATTTTAGTTTTGGAGACAAGAAATAATAAAGAATTGAAAGGCATTTAGAACTTAGAAGATAGCTATGATTGGTTAGAGTGGGGTTGATTTTGGGGTGGGCATGGCTTGATTTGGAATGGAGGGGAAACGGGTTTTAATTTTTTCTATTATCAACATAAAAACAAAATTTTTGCGTTAAATTTGATTAACAATTACTTCCTAACCTGAACTAAACATAATGCAAAATAAGTTTCTGATGTACGATGATAGAGACACGAAAAGAAAAATAGTATACAGATACTGTGTGCATACCTGCTCTTGTATTTGCATAACATCACATATCTTACAGAGCTATGTAGAGCTGTATAGAGTATAGACTCTGTTTTTAATGATGGTCCCAGGATCCTGTTGGGTCTTTTAAGGACGGTAATAAAGGATATGCTGAGAGGCTACTATGGCGTAGTGCATAATGTACTGTCATTGTGTCAAGTGCTTAATGAATGTATGGACTATGGATAATTATTAATAGGTAATATGACTTGTGATAAAAATCAAGTATATGGAAGGTCTAGAGTCTCAATGAATATGGAAAGTTGTTGGGCATTTAACTCTCTATAAACACATGATTAATGCAAAGTATATGTTGAAGTTAGCTTCTCATTTCCTTGTATGTTTCCCTTCCACACTATAGTTGCCTGTTGAAACTTGGCAGCAATGAAAGCAACCTGAGAAGTATAAGAAATCAAAAGATAGATTCAGAATATACTCTTACTGATGATTAATTCTTTAGGCTTTTTTTTCGGTGGGGCTGTTGGCGAGAAGAGGGGTCTTATATGGTTCCTCCGACCAGAAGTTTTCTTTGGCCTGCTTGTCATGTTTTATTTATTTCTCAATATTGTCTGTACAGGCCATTGCAAGAAAGTGCCCTTCGTCAGCTACTTCCACCAGGCTCAGTAACTCATCTCATTCTAAGGATACAGATGCAGATGTTGTTTCTGCCATTAAGGAAGAATATGCTGCTAAGCTTGACCAGGTATTGAAGCACAAGCCTTATAATTCTCAACTGGTGTTCAGGTTCACATCTCTTTTGGTTGTGTTATAACTGATATTTGTATTTGATAATGTCAAATAGTTATTAGCATGTTTGAAATAATGAAAATTTAGAAATAAATATTTTGAAATTTGTTTGAACTTGCAGGCAGAAAAACGTGCTAGGAATTTGTGGGCAGAGTTGGCAGTGGAAGAGCAGCGTTGCGAAGAACTTTCAAGAATTCTGAAGGAATTACATCCAGATCCTCAATCATCTCAAACCCAAAAAAAATCAGGGACAAGAAAAGTAAATTAATAGTTTCCCTCTGTTTGTGTTAGAGGACTGCCGTCATCTCTATAACATCTTCATGCAATGTTTTTAACCTTTTTCCAGACTACCTGAAAGCAAATGAAAAATATCGTTTGGACAAATTATGTATTGTGCTGAAACTATCGTTTTTGTTATCAGAATAGTGCAGAGCGGAAACAAATATCAAAATGCTTGACAGAAGAAGCACAAACCTATTTCGAAGAGTTTGTATCCATATCTACGCTGGAAGACTCTGAGATGTCATCCTTGGAAGAAGTGGAGAAAGGCTCTTCTGTAGAGGACGTGAAAATGGAAGAAGATGGATATTACAGAGAATCAGCTTCATCTATCTCATCTACCAACCTAGCTGATGATGGCATAGTTATCCCTTGGCTGAAATACGAAACAAATAGTCACCCCATGGCTCCTTTGAACAGGAAAAAATCGAATATAGCATCAACTGGAAGCAAAATTCAACAAGACGGTGCCAAGGTAATTTGGCATCTACTAGATAATCTTCTGTATGCGAGCACTCACATTGGAAAATGCATCTTATAGTTCATTTCTGAGCAATAAGAATACATAGAGAATCATACATCATTAACTTGAAGATATTTTTATAGGTTCTTCCGGGAGAAATAATGCTCTCTTTTGTAACATTAATCCATTCTTTATAGTATTCGTACAATTTGTGGAACATTAAAGTATTTTTCCTTTTGGATTGGTTGGATACAGCAGGAAGAGAGAAACAGTAGCAGTTGTAGCAGCAACAGTGGCAAAAATGTACATGTCACAAATACCAAAAGAAAAAGTACTGGTAATTGGAGCACTAATCGCAGAAGCCTGCAAAATATATCTAACTTCACTCCAAAGAGCACTGAAGGCAAATTGTCTTTGTCTATTGGGAATCCTACAGACATAAAAACGAAGCATGGAATAAAAAATAATAT
Source organism: Pseudotsuga menziesii (assembly GCA_001517045.1). NCBI lineage: Eukaryota > Viridiplantae > Streptophyta > Pinopsida > Pinales > Pinaceae > Pseudotsuga > Pseudotsuga menziesii. The sequence goes on from LPNX010130834.1 coordinate 170,347, forward strand.
GGGAAGCATTGACAATACAATTGAAGAAGACCGCATGAAAAGTTCAACTGTCAAATCCAGCTATACCTATCAGGACGATGAATATTTATTACATGCGTGCAACGAGGCTGTTCTGACTGAAAAGCTGAAGCTCAAGAATAGTACTGGTTTTGGATGGGTCCTCTTGTGCAGGGACAGTCTTATTTGAAATTTCATTGTTTTTGTAATGTATTTGTATATATAGTTCTGAAAATCGGAATGGAAGCAAATCCATCATTGAACTGTTTATTGATAACAAAGATACAGGAGGATGGATAACATTGTCCTGTAGGGATGGAATGGTATGAATATCATTTGACCTCCAATGTTTCATTAATGCTGTCTGGTGCTTATTATGATATCATCATCTTCAATGGATGATTTCGGATCTTCTTTCTTGCTTACTGAATCATCGGATCTTCCTTTTTGCTTACTGGGGATTACAGTTGTTTTGTTTCAGCTCAAAAGAAAGGAGTAAGCTAAACAATAGACTATTTGCACCTTTTCAGCGATTTTTCCCGGAACTTGGCAATGTGATTTTTGCTGAAATCATGATTTTCATTGTTCAAATTGCAATTTTGATTGCATAAATAGATTCGGTACCCTCAATTATCCCTGGGACACCTTGAGTATGCTATTCCAACAACCTAAAACTGCAATTTCATCAATTTCCACCGGATTTTGGCTTAGAAAAAATCACTGGAAAATGGGTGCAAATCATCGATGGTTTAGCTTACACCTGGCAATGTGATTTTTGCTGAAATCGTGATTTTCGTTGTTCAAATTGAAATTTTGATTCCATAAATAGACTCGGTGCCCTTGATTATCCCTGGGACACCTTGAGTATGCTATTCCAACAACCTAAAACTGCAATTTCATCAATTTCCACCGGATTTTGGCTTAGAAAAAATCACTGGAAAATGGGTGCAAATCATCGATTGTTTAACTTACACCCAAAATAAATTCTAGCCTATGTTATATTATATTGAATGGTAATTTTGTACAAGGCTTGCAGCTGTATGAATTGCAGCTGCATAGACTAATCTCTCTCGACCACCCATTTTGAAATCCCAACACCACTTAAATAGAGAAGAATATATTTCACTACCCTTCATTGTATGGATAGGTTACCAAAAGTTCAAACTAGCTGAGTTTGACACACGAGATTATCCCTGGGACACTTTGAGTATGCTATTCTAACAACCTAAAACTGCAATTTCATCAATTTCCACCGGATTTTGGCTTAGAAAAAATCACTGGAAAATGGGTGCAAATCATCGATTGTTTAACTTACACCCAAAAGAAATTCTAGCCTATGTTATATTATATTGAATGGTAATTTTGTACAAGGCTTGCAGCTGTATGAATTGCAGCTGCATAGACTAATCTCTCTCGACCACCCATTTTGAAATCCCAACACCACTTAAATAGAGAAGAATATATTTTACTACCCTTCATTGTATGGATAGGTTACCAAAAGTTCAAACTAGCTGAGTTTGACACACGAGTATTCGCAGGCCAAGCTCTGATGCCCCAAATTTTGCCAGTTGTTTTCTCACTGAAATGATAATATTTTTTTAAATTTTTTTGTATTATCTGTGTCTTTCTTATCTCAAGTTTTTGCAGAGTTCGTGTTGACACCCTCCAGTCACACGGAGTTTTCTCTGAACTGAGTTTTGTAACTTTGGTTGACAGGGTGCCAAGCTTCGAGTGTGAATGGATGCCACCCTATGGTACACAGATTGGAAAGTACTTGAAAATAAACCGTATAGAACCTCACTCATCGAGAACACATAATGGCCAAGTCCAAGAGGAGGAGAACCTCGATTGAAAAACTCAAAGTTCATGCCTCTTGAGAATAGTTGAAAGTTTCAATCCGTAATCTGGAAATTCTTTCCATTCAAACATGCGTCGTCTAGTTGAACATGTTATTTATCCATTAAATTAGCTCCCCCCTGTCACGCCTATTTCTTCAAGTGGTTTTGGTCTATAGATAAGAAGAAGGATAGGAAGAATTGATGATCCAAGCGTCGAGCAGGGTGGAGTTAAAACAGAACAAAGAGTTGAACAAAAGCAAAGGTAACGAAGGCCGCATGTCTCTCTGTTTTATCTTTTGTTTAGATTTTATTCTTTTAATCTGGGTTGAAGTTTTCTTTTAGATGGGTAACAATAAGAATGCATCATTGAATGAGATGTAACAATGTAGAATGAGTGAATTTGTAAGATTTGTGATAACAAAGGAGGTTGACGATAAACACTTTTTTTTAATGTAGTTTATTCGTAATAATATCAAATAAAAGTTTAAACTGATATTCCAAATCATATTTATCTCAATTTGTTTGCCTAAACAGACAATAAATCTCATGCTAACTATGAGAGTAGATAAAAATATATAACATGAAAATGAAGAAACAATGATGAATGAAAAAATCTAAGGTGAAACTAGCAGTATTGCCTATTTTCATACGAGTCAATTTGTTCGTATCCCTATTAAAGTTGGAGGGTGCTCCAATATCTTCACTCGTAAAAGATGTCTAGAAGATGTCTCTTTTGACAAAGGATGTTCCAAGGATGTCCTTAAGTTGACCTTTGAAAGTTAAGAGATTGAGGGGTGTACCATATTCATTTTGTCATCCCTTATACATGGGGGGATATTAGGGGATTGTCTCTCATGACCAAAATAAGTATTTGGAAGATGTGGGAGAAATTATTAACAAAAACTTAAATAGATGCAATAATCTAAATCTTGTTTTGGATGGTGAAAATTTTAGATCATGCCAAAGAGTTGTCTAAAAGTGGCAAATGAATATTTAGTCTCCTACGATGAGTAGATAGTGAATGACAAAAATGAATATAAATGAAGCACATAATATTTGTTCTATATCAACCCTAGTGTGAAAAATGTATGTATTTTTTGTTGAGATATTTCTTACATTAAAAGCTTTGCTAATTTAAAAGATGGTGTTTGGGTGCAAGTCCCTAGGTTGATGTAATAACATTCTTTGTCATTTTGATATTTTAATATCACCACCAGTATCAATGTCATGATTGTGGGCCTCGACCCTCCTTTGGCCCATTATTGTTTATGTGATGTATTGCAAACTATTACGATAATGACTTGTCCCTATGAATGGGAAGTGCACACAACTTGCAATATCCCTTTTTTTGGATTATAGGGTGAAGGTTGTTGGACACATTGGCCACACTGAGAGGGGGGGCGAATCAGTGTGAGAGCAATTATAAACTTTTTACATTTTTTTAATCAATCAGAGTATATAAATCATTATGTCATCAATTGCATAATCAAATTTATCATGAGTCATAAGTACAACATCACATCAAAAGATACAAGAATATATGAAATTTTGATCTTTATTTATTGTACATGGAAGACAACAATCTTCTCGATTACAATCAACACCAACCGATGAAAAGAGCACCAACTCTCATAACATGATCCAACCTGATTTTCTTAGCTCCAACTAAGAAGGGTTTGAGGAGTCCAATACTCAAGTGCAAGAATCTTCTTGCAAGCAATCATATGGTTCTGTTGCACAACCAAACTCTTCTCTGCACATCAATCTCTGCTCATCACTCTGTTGGTCAACATTTCTCATCAATCTCTAGTTAATCCGCTCATCACACTGTTGGTCAACATTGTTCATCAATATCTAGTTAATCCGCTCATCATTGCTGCTCATCACAATATACTGATATGTCATTTCACTGCCATACACTGCTCATGTACATCATTGTACACCTCATCATACATAATTACTAAAGTAATTATGCTCTGCTTTTATTGAACATAAGGCATGCATCATCATGTATCATCATCGACATAAGGTATACATAATCATCATCTCAATTTGCATCGTTTATACATCATCGTCATCAAGTACACATCATAAGTGCATATGAGAGCATCGTCACACTATGGTATGCATGTACATCATATTGTATATGAGTGCATCAACATCATAGAGTGTACATAATTATCACATGCATTATCATCATAACGTGTATCATATCATAGCATAAAGGTATGCAACATCATCATCATCATAGCCTCCATAATGACTCCCAGTATATATACCAATATAGAGGCTCACATACTAAGATCAAATATGAACTCTATCCATGAGAGACACGTGCCATCACAAGAGAAACCCAAAAGAATGAACCATACCTTTTTGAAGATCACAAGATGAAGAAACGATAGACATACCAAAAGAACTCTAGATCATGTCATCACATAGCCATCATAACAAGCTTTCCAACGAGCCAAGAACTTTGTAATTTTGATTCCATATGAGAAAGTTATGTCAATTTTAGTGAAGATGCCCAATATTTTCTCTGTTAAAATCGTACTGCTCCTCTGCTACTGCGAAAAAATCTCAGACCAATCTCCACGAGTTCACTTCTCTACTTGCATCATTGATTGCTTTTGGATGTCTTTATATACACACTAAAGTGGACATGTTTCATGCTGGCTGACTTGTCTTCAAAGGTAAGAGTGGTAAGAATTTTAATTTGACTTTTAATTGTCACACAAACTTATTACCACTTCAATGGTCAAACCTTACCAAAGAATTGCATGTATTTTCTTTTCCATATAATAGGGTGTCCACCACATAAGTCATATATATGCATGACCAATTACTTCAAACTTCTTACCACTTCAATGGTCAAACCTTACCAAAGAATTGCATGTATTTTATTTTCCATATAATAGGGTGTCCACCACATAAGCCATATGTATGTTCAAGGATTTCAGACTTCTTAACACTTCAAAGGTCAACCTTATGTATTTTTATTATATTTCTAATCAATCATAGTATATCAATCATTATGTCATCAATTGCATAATCAAATTCATCATGAGTCATAAGCACAACATCACGTCAAAAGAGACACAGTTATATATGAAATTTTGATATTTATTTATTATACATGGAAGACAACAATCTCCTCGATTACAATCAGCACCAACTCTCATAACATGACACACCTGGTTTTCTTAGCTTCAACTAAGAAGGGTTTGAGGAGTCAAATCCTCAAGTGTAAGAATCTTCATGCAAGCAATCATATGGCTCTGTTGCACAACCAACATCTTCTCTGCACATCAATCTCTGCTCATCACTCTGTTGGTCAACATTTTTCATCAATCTTTGGTTAATCCGCTCATCACTACTGCTTAGCACAATATATTGATAAGTCATTTCATTGTCATACACTACTCATGTACATCATTGTACACCTCATCATATACAATTACTGAACAAGTAATTATGCTCTGCTTTCACTGAACATAAGGCATGCATCATCATGCATCATCGTCATAGGGTATGCATCATCGTCATAGGGTATACATCATCATCATCTTTGTGTGCACCGTTTATAAATGCTTATCATTAAGTATACATCATAGTGCATATGAGAGCGTCATCACACTATGGTATGCATGTACATCATTTTGTATAGGAGTGCATCAAAATTATAGAGTGTACATCATTATCATCATACAATGTATCATATCATAGCATAAATGTATGCAACATCATCATCATGGCCTCCACAATGACTCCAAATATATATACCAATATAGAGGCTCACATACTAAGATCAAATATGAACTCTATCCATGAGAGACATTTGCCATCACAAGAGAAACCTAAAAAAATGAACCATACATTCCCGAAGATCACAAGATGAATAAACAATAGACAAACCAAAATAAACTCTAGATCATGTCATCACATAGCCCTCCTAACAAGATTTACAATGAGCCAAGAACTTTGTGATTCCGATTCCGTATGAGAAAGTTATGCCAATTTTAGTGAAGATGCTAAAAAATTTCTCTGTAAAAACGAACTGCTCCTCCGCTGTTGCGAAAAAACCTTAGACCAATCTCCACGAATTCCTTCTCTAATTGCATCATTGATTGTTTTTGGATGTCTTTATTAACACATTAAAGTGGACATGTTTCATGCTGGTCGACTTGTTTTCAAACATAAGAGTGGTAAGAACTTTAATTTTTAATTAAAAATTGTAATTTGAATTTTTAATTTGACTTTTAATTGTCACACAAACTTATTACCACTTCAATGATCAAACCTTACCAAAGAATTGCATGTATTTTCTTTTTTATATAATATGGTGTCCACCACATAAACCATATGTATGACCAAGCACTTCAAACTTCTTACCACTTTAATGGTCCAACCTTACCAAAGAATTGCATGTTTTTTATTTTCCATATAATAGGGTGTCCACCACATAAGCCATATGTATGACCAATGATTTTAAACTTCTTACCACTTCAATGGTCAAACTTATGTAATTTTATTATTTTTCTCACCACCTCAATGGTCAACCTTATGTATTTTTATTAATTTTCTTTTAAAACATCCTTCAAAGTCAACCACATCATTTAAAATTCATGTGAGTGTGTCCTCCACATCTTCATAGGGTTGCATCAAGCCACTAGGGATTTTAATGGCATGCTATGTGTAAGATGCCATCATGGGCTTCAATCTTGTCACTAAATGGACCATCATCGAGCCAATATGTGTGTGGGTGCCTTAACCACATCAAGTGCAAGCAATGGACATCAAGGTCTTCACAAGGTTCCATCTTCATTAAGTCACCAAAGACCACATCATCATGCCATCTAACCATGTTAAGTGCAAGTAGTGGGCTCCATGACCTTTGCAATGGTATCAAGGTCTTCATCACGGGTTCCATGGGCTTCTTCATCATACTAGGGGTTCCTTAGCCTGTTAAGGACCATACAAGGTCATCATCATCAGATAAGAGCTCCACAACCCCAATAAGGGTTGCAAAGTCATTACACCATCAAGTGTGGGTCCAAGGGATTCATCAACAAGCAAGAGGCTTCATAGGTTTCTTCAACCACCTCAACCACACTAGGAGACCTTCAAGGGTCAAGATCCATCATGACATCAACAGTGGGGTAGCTGGGTCTTCTCATGGGGTACTATGATACCATCATAGCATGAATGGCCACGTAATGGGTCATTAATGCTTCTCCAACCCATTTAGGGGTTCTTCATCGTCCATCAAGGTTTCAGGACCATCTCTAAGGTCTTAAGCACCATCAACAGGGTCTTCAACATCTTTAACAAGGTGGTGTGTAACGAGTCCTCGACCCTCTGACCGACAAAGAGGACGCTACGAAACACCATACATCCGGGCAACTAGCCCCATGAACATGTACATACATATAATATCTAAAGTAAATGCTTAACAACATAAAACATACTAGGATGCATAATCCTACATATATTCAGCGGAAGCAAAACAACATTCATTCATATACATGTTCATCATAATTTCATTAACAGTAACATAACAGCAGAAGTAAAATAGACAAGAGTACTTATCTTATAAGAACCGTCCCGCAACCAGCTACGTCACTGCAACGTTCCACCCAACCATAGGCCAACGTGCTCCTTAATCTCTCAGCAACACTGTCACCCTCGAGCCGAGCATGATTCCCCAAGGAATAAGGAACTAGTAGGCTTACACATATCCAAGGGTAACAAAACATTCAAAGATACAGAGTTCAGCCAAGCCAACACGGTTGGGTTTATCAGGCGAACATCAGATCAACCAAGCCAAATCAGTTGGGTTTATCAAGCCATCCAGGAGCTGGGAAAGGATAAATGCTAAGCTGGTGAGCTCATTGAAGAGCTAAGGACACCTACACCAGAACTAGCCTGACTTTTAGGACACCCACACACACCCAACACAAGGAAATCAGTCCTTTCTCTGCTACACAGTCCCTCAGGCCCTGACCTCCCTTCCAGTGCTATTCAGGGGTTGTGGAGAAGAAAGCTAGCCCACTAGCTCTGTCTGTGTGGTTCCCAAAACACACCAGGTTTTTCAAGCACATCAGGCCCTCATCACCACTCCAATGCAGTCCGAAGACCAATCACTGCATGCATGCAGCAAAACAAGCACTTTAGCTTTGACAAGGGATAACAAAACCTGAATCATTCTTGGCCCTATCGTGGCCAAACGATTCCACAAAGGTAACCTACAACCGATACCACTTTGAAAAGGGAAAATACAGCCAACAAGATGTGGACGAGACCACAGCCAGTGATCGATGAGGAAACCACAGCCACGGTTCACGATGAAGGATGGGACCAAACACAGTCCAGACACAGCCAACAACGTTGGAAAACAATGGTGGAGTAAACACAAACTCTTGGCATGAACAGGAGGGAAAACATCTCACAGTCTGACAATGGAGAAAGGAAAAGTGATTCTCTGCAAAAATCGGAGGAAGAACATATTCCCAGCCAACAATCCGTGAAGAAAAAGGAGAACCAACCCCCACACACAAAATCGTGGATCCTTTTATCTTCCGCGCTGCGTGAGGAAAATGAATAGCCAAAAATGATGGATTGTTTTCCCAAACGGTGCGTGAAGGGAAGCGGACTGGAGACAGTGGGAGAGTGGCAGCGTTTTTTGTTGTTTTCCTTCCCCCACGTGAATGGAACGATCCAGCTGGAGGAGGGTGTGTGTGGACAAGCCTGCCACCCACCACTTCCCAACAACTAACTGCCCTCAATTGACATCAGGGTTCTTTAGATGGGTAGTTGACACATGGCTTTTCCCATAGCTCAAGGTTTAACAATATCCCCCCCCTTATCCTTAGGAATCATGCCCTTTTCAATTTAGTTGAATTTGACATAGCTGGTTGGGGTTATTCAATTAAAATGCATAGTTACATGATGCCACAACTTAATATATATGCTGTATATTTCGATATACCATCGGTAGCAGTTCCAATCACTGAAGCATAACGAAATTGATGGTGGGGCTTTTTCCTTTAGCTCCACACCATGATTATTTACAATATATATATGTCATGTATATTTAATGCATCGAGGTCAAAACCGGGGTGTTACATTCCCCTCCCCTTCAATAGCACTGTCCCCAGTGCTTTACAAAGTTTGAACAAAATGCTACACTGGTACCGCCTCAGTGTTGAGCAAAATTGAACAAAAATGGACGTGCCAATCGCATGGCATCCTCCAGCTCCCACATAGCCTCTTCAGGTCTGTAGTGCTCCCATTGCACCTTTACCTGCCCTATGGCTCGGTTCCGGAGCATTGTGACCTTCCTATCGAGGATGTGCATTGGCTCGATTTGGAACTCTCCCTTGGGTTCCACCTGAATCACATCCCAATTTATCACATGGTTAGGATCATGTACATATCTCTTAAGCAAAGAAACATGAAAAAAATTATGAGCTCTAGTACTAGCAGGCAATGCAAGTCTATATGCAACTGGCTCTATTCTTTCAAGCACTTCAAACGACCCACAATATCTTGGTGACAGCTTGGCACAACTTCCAAGCTTCAAGGAACTCTTCCTTGCCCTCACTCCGAGGTAGACATGATCCCCAACATTGAACTCTCTGTTCACTCTATGCTTTTCTGCATAGCTTTTCTGTCTGTCCTATGCTACTTTCAGATTCTTCCTGATCTTTACAACCTCTTGCTCCATTTCATTGAGCAATTCTGGTCCAAGCACAACCCTGTTCACTAGATTGTCCCAAGTCACTGGTGTCCTACACCTTCTTCCATACAAAGCTTCATACGAACTCATCCCCAAGGATGCCTGCTGTCCATTGTTATAAGAAAACTCTACCAAGTGTAAGTAATCTTCCCACTTGGTTGGTTTGTCCATCACATACATGCGAAGCATGTCTTCAAGCACCTGATTAACTCTTTCTGTCTGCCCATCTGTCTGAGGATGGTATGCAGTGCTGAAGTTTAGCTTTGTACCCAAATCTGCAAACAACCCCTTCCAAAAACTGGAAGTGAACTTGACATCTCTGTCAGAGACTATTGCCTTGGGCAATCCATGCAATTTGAAAATCTCCTTCATGAAGATCTTTGCAATGTCATCAGTCTTATGCGTAGAATTTACTGGTATAAAATGTGCTGCCTTAGTCAACTTGTCTACCACAACCATGATGGAATCATGTTGTCTCCCAGTCATCGGCAATCCTGTAATAAAATCCATGGAAATAACTTCCCATTTCTATTCTGGGACTGGCAATGGCTGCAACAAGCCTGCTGGATGTTGATGCTCAACCTTTACCTGTTGACATTTCATGCACCTTGAAATGTATTCAGCCATGTCCTTTTTCATTCCTAGCCAAAAGTACTGCTTTCTAGCTGTAGCAATTGTCTTTTGATATTTTGGGTGACCAGAATACGGAGCTTGATGGATTTCATCCATAACAACTCTCTTCAAATCTGCCATATTTGGAATATAAATTCTATCTTTATAAGTAAGAAGTCCATCTTCTCCCAATTTATATCCCTCATACCTCTTCTCAAGACTTTGCTGTTGCAATTTGTCTTTTACCTGCTCATACAATTCATCTCCAGTAGTATGATTAACAATCTGCTGCCTCAAATTTGATTGGAAAATACTAAGAGATGCCACATGCGTTTCCTGCATCTTCCTGTTGAGCGCATCAACTACCTTATTTTCTTTTCCCATTATGTGCTTGATTTCAAAATCAAACTCACATAAAAACTCCAGCCATTTTACTTGTCTAGCATTCAGGGTAGGCTGATCAAATAGATACTTCAGACCACAATGGTTTGTCCTGAGCTCAAATCTTCTACCCATCAAGTAATGCCTCCACATCTTGAGAGCATGTATTATGGCTGCAAGCTCAAGATCATGAGTGGCATAGTTCTTCTCATGTACTTTCAACTTTCTTGACTCATAACATATCACGTGGCTGTCCTGCATAAGGACTCCTCCAAGCCCTTGTCCGCATGCATCGGTACACACCACAAAATCTTTCTCTGGATCTGCAACTTTCAATACTGGTGCACTGGTGAAAAGATCCTTCAACTTCTGGAAGCTTTCTTCACACCTCGATGTCCATTCGAACTTTATCCCCTTATTTTGCAAAGAAGTGATGGCATGTGCAACTTTGGAGAATCCCTCAATGAATCTCCTGTAGTATCAATTCATCTCTTGGAGTAGGTCAATTCATAATGGCTTCAATCTTTTCAGGGTCCACAGATATACCCTCTTCTGAGATAATGTGACCTAAATACTGAATTCTATCTCTATAGAAGTCACACTTGCTCAGCTTTGCATACAACTGATGCTCCCTGAGCAATTGCAATGTCAATCTCAAATGCTCTTCATGCTCTTCTTCATTCTTAGAATACACAAGCATGTCATCAAAGAAAACAAGAACAAACTTGTCTAAATACCTGCTGAAGACACTATTCATAAGTCACATAAATGTAGCTGGTGCATTTGTGAGACCAAATGGTTCCACTACAAACTCATAATGCCCATACCTTGTCCTGACGGCGGTCTTGTGAATGTCTTCATCCTTGATTCTCACATGATGGCAACCAGACCTCAAGTCAATCTTGGAAAATACCTTTGCTCCTCTCATTTGATCAAAGAGATCATCAATCCTAGGCAAATGATATTTATTCTTCACAGTAACTTTGTTCAACTGTCTGTAATCAATACATAGACTGAGTGTACCATCTTTCTTCTTTACAAACATAACCAGTGCTCCCCAAGGAGACACACTCGACTGGATATACTTCTTTTCCAACAACTCTTGCAGTTGCATCTTCAACTCTAGCATCTCCGGTGTACTCATCCTGTAGGGTGTCTTAGACACTGGTGTCGCTCCTGGCACAAGTTCAATGGTGAAATCAATGTCCCTCTTTGGAGGAAGCCCTGGAATCTCATCAGGAAATACATTCTTGAATTCTTGTAGCACTTGATAGTCCTCCAACCTAGGAGTTTCATCTCCTGTTGGTTCCAGAATATGAGCTACATACAACTGGCAAACCTTCCTACAGAACTTCTTCAACTGCATTGCTGAAACCCGCCTTACAGAAATTACCTTTGGAATACCCTTCACAACTACTGGGTTTCCTTCTTCATCCATGCATTCAAAAGTCTTTTTGTAACAGTCAAGCTTCACTCCGTGAGCCTTTAACCAATCCATTCCAATGAGAACATCATAGGAACCAAGCGGTAGAACATTCAGATCTACACAAGTGATTAATCCATTCATGACCAATGGACATTTCTCTACCACTTCACTGACTTTTCTCTTGGTCCCAATTGCTAGCTAAACTAACCAAGACTTCATATGCTTTACCTTCTTAAAAGCACAAATCTCCACTACTCTAGGAGTGATGTAACTGTGAGTAGAACCAGGGTCAATCAAAATAGAAACAGATTGTTCAACAATCTTACCTGCAACTTCAACCACAGTTGACTAGTGATCTGCCTGGCGGTCCTCCAGTGCTGCATAAATTCTAGGGACTTCCCTTGCTACTTGACCCACTATTTCTGCTTCCTGAATGTTATAAGCCCGCCTTGCACTTTTATTCTCAAGTGGACAATATCTGCGTAAGTGGGGTCCTTCACATTTCCAACATTTGAGTGGACCTTTGTTCTGTTGTGGCTCTTTAAACTTTCCACCTGTCACTCCAACTAGATTACTCGCAGCTTGGGATGGCTGCTTTTGCTGATTTCTGAATCTAGAAGGTTTGAAACCTTTCTTTCTTTCGTCAAACTTCTCATTCTTCTTGTCCTTCCATGCCTTATGGTAATCAGGTTTACCTTTGCTTTGCTCATAGCAATACTTAGCTTTTCTTATGGTTTCTTCAAGAGTTCTCGGTTCATAAAATTCAATTCTATCTTTGTAAGACTGAGGAAATCCACTTAGAAACCGTTGGATCTTCACTTTTTCATCTCTGATGTACTGGACACACCTCAACAATTCTAAGAATTTATTTGCATATTCATCCATGGTTTGCTGTCCCAATATCAGCTCATGGAACTCTTTAATCTTGTCATCATAATACCTGTCAGAGAGGTATTTCTTCTTGAAATACTTCTTGAACTGTTTCCACTTTAGTTTCCTTTCACTGATCTTCTTTACTTGCTTGAAGTGTTCCCACCAAATGGATGCTCTCTCATTCAGATTGAATATGGAAACTCTTGCCTTCATGTTTCCCGAATAGTCCTACACTTGAAAGTACTTCTTTATCCCAAGAAGCCAAGCTTCAGTTTCTTGTCCTGTCTTTATTTCACTATCAAATGTAGTAGGTTTAGCCTTCTTAAATTCATCCCGAGAGTGATCCCTATGGTGTCTTCTTCTTTTTCTTTTATGAGAAGATGAACTTGTATCCCCGCTAGATTCTTCAGAGTCAGATGATCCACTAGAAGTCCTTCTCCTTCTCATAGTGCTTCTCTTACTGCCTTCTGGTCTTGCTGTACCTCGTCCCAAGTCTATCTTCCTTTGCTAGTCTGTCAAACTATGCAACATGGCAGCATTTAACTGATGCTACTCTTCTTGGGCTTTAATCAAGCTTCTCATGGTGGCTGCAATATCTGACGGTGTCTCTTAGAATCTCCTTCCATTAGACTCTATGTCATCATTCCCATTACGGAAATTTTCTCCCATGGCATCTCTCGCATGCTTGTAAGAATCTCGAGCATCATATCCATCCTGGGTTCTCATAACTGAACCACCACTTACTTACCAACTGCAATTTCTGGACTACTGCACTTGAAGGTGACTATGATTTTGCAAATGCGTTAGATAGAAAGAAAAACTGTTAGATGCATACTTATTTATATAAATCGGAACTACTTACCTTCTCTTGGAGAAAATTATAAATAACAGTTCTACTTAAAAACACAAAAATCCTTTACTTGTTCAGCCCTGTAATCCACTGACAGTCTGCTGAAAATCCACTGAAAAACAGTTGAAAAATGCTTGAAAAATCCACTTTGAAAAACCCAATTTTCCTTGTATAGGACCGAGTCTCATCCCAACTAACATTCAGACGTTTTGGCGGCCAGAACTACTAATTTTCTCCATTGCTTGTTGGCGATCCGTTCATCTATCTTTCTTCGGCGTTTTGGAGCTATAGTGGTCTAATCTTTCGATCTGCATCGGCGATGCCATAGACTGTTCATCGACGGTCAAACGGCTAAAGTTTTTCACTGTCTCGGGTCTTCAGCTGTCTAAGCTTCCGAGCCATTTATCGGCAATCGGATCCTCTACGCTTCGGACGACTAGTTCTCTAGGCTTCCGCAATGGTGGCCAACGAACTTTCTGGAGTTTCCGCGGCCCACAGTCCTATCGGCGGTCGGAACCCTTAGTCTTTGCGACATTGGTGGTCGGATGCATTACTCGTCAGGTGAATAGTCCCTTATGTGGCCACAACGGCGGGCAGCAAATTCACTGTGGTCTCCGCGGGCCACCCGTCGATGGTTGAAACAGTTAATCACTACGACATCGACGGTTAGAACCACTGCTCATTGGGTGGATAGTTAACTAAGCAGCCGCAACAACGGACTCCCAATCGACTAAAATTTTTCGACTTCCATCGGTGCTCAAGACCACTAATTTCTCCTAAATCATTAGCGGACTGATCCACTAACATGCGCCGATCGCCGATGGCCTCAACACTTAGAAAAATCTCGGTGAAAATTTTCTTATCTCCTTCCTGCGACACTTCGTCGGTTGTTTCATTAACTATTTCTCGCCGACACTGCGGTTACTCCCTTAACTAATCATCGACGATCCATTCAACTAATCGTCGCCAATCGCCGATGGTCTTATCATAGCTTCATTAGACTAAGTTCCCCAATGAGCCGAGGGTCCGATACTTAGAATAATTTTTTTCCAAATGTTTTCTTTTTCTTGCCGCTGGTTGGCTCTTTCATTAGCTAAACTCTTCTGACGGCGGCGACGTTTCGGCGGTTCCTTCATCTAATTTTTGCCAATCTGCTCAACTAGTTCTCACTGACGCTAAAAGTCAATATCGAGTGTTTCTTCGACTAAGTTTGGTCGACGTTTCGGCGGCCTTCATCTAATCTCCGCCGAAACTGCGGCTCCTGCATCCACTAAGTTTCGCCGACGGCCGACGATTCCCATACTTAGAAATTTTTTCCGAAATTTCTTCTTTAACCTTCTTTTCACCGCTTCATTAGCTCAAACGTCTTTTATTCCTTGCCGACGTATTGGCTGTTGGAACAACTACTTGCTGCGGCATTGACGGTCGGGGACTCTATCCATTGGAAGGATAGTCCACTAGCCACCTGCAACGGCGGACGCACGAACAACTAGACTTTTCCAATGTTCATCGGCAATCAGATCTTCTAACATTTTCCGATGGTCGACGAATACTTAGAAATTTTTTTGCAACTTTTCTTCTCTGTCTTCCACCGCATCGGATGTCGGAGCAACTATTCATCGGGTGGATAGTCCATTAAATAGCCGCAACGGCGGATGCATCATCAACTAATTTCTTTCGATGTGGTTCATCGAAAGTTCCATCGTCTAACCATCGGCGATGAAATTAACTATCTTCCGCCGATCAAATCGACTAATTTTTGCCATCGGGTCTGCATCGAAGGTCCATCTGTCTAAATTTTCCGATGTGCCGATAGCCAAACACTTAGAGAATTTTCTAAAACCAAAGCGGTTTGTCCCTCGTCGAGTGACCTTCAGACTAGCTCTTCCGCTGCATCGGAAGAACTTCTCACTAAGTTTTTCGATGAGCCGACGATTCTGGCACTTAGAAAAATTGGTGAAAGTTTTCGGTCATAAATTTCTAATCTCTGCTAGGAAGAAGACAACCTTCCTTTGCTAGCTGATCTTTCATGGCCCATTTTGGCCCATGCTGCAACCAGTGCTCTGATACCACACTGTAACGTCCCCGACCCTCCGACCGACGAAGAGGACGCTACGAAACACCATACATCCAGGAAACTAGCCCCATGAACATGTACATACATATAATATCTGAAGTAAATGGTAATTAACAGCATCAAACATACTAGAATGCATAATCCTACATATATTCAGCGGAAGCAAAACAACATTCATTCATATACATGTTCATCATAATTTCATTAACAGTAACATAACTGTAGAAGTAAAATAGACAAGAGTACTTATCTTATAAGAACCGTCCCGCAACCAGCTACTTCGCTGCGACGTTCCACCCAACCATAGGCCAACGTGCTCCTTAATCTCTCAACAATGCTGCCACCCTCGAGCTGGGCATGATTCCCCAAGGAATAAGGAACTAGCAGGCTTACACATAGCCACGGGTAACAAAACATTCAAGGATACATAGTTCAGCCAAGCCAACACAGTTGGGTTTATCATGCGAACATGAGATTAGCCAAGCCAACTCAGTTGGGTTCATTAGGCCATCCAGGAGCTGGGAAAGGCTAAATGCTAAGCTGGTGAGATCATTGAAGAGCTAAGGACACCTACACCAGAACTAGCCTGACTTCTAGGACATCCACACACACCCAACACAAGGAAATCAGTCCTTTCTCTGCTACGCAGTCCCTCAGGCCTTGACCTCCCTTCTAGTGCTATTCAGGGGTTGTGGAGAAGAAATCCATCCCACTAGCTCTGTCTGTGTGGTTCCCCAAACACACCATGTTTGTCAAGCACATCAGGCCCTCATCACCACTCCAATGCAGTCCGAAGACCAATCACTGCATGCATGCAGCAAAACAAGCACTTCAGCTTTGATAGGGGATAACAAAACCTGAATCCTTCTTGGCCCTATCGTATCCAAACGATTCCACAAAGGTAACCTACAGCCGATACCACTTTGAAAAGGGAAAATACAGCCAACAAGACATGGATGAGACCACAGCCAGCGATCGATGAGGAAACCACAGCGGCGGTTCACGATGAAGGACGCGACCAAACACAGTCCAGACACAGCCAGCAACGTTGGAAAACAATGGTGGAGTAAACACAAATTCTTTGCGTGAACAGGAGGGAAAACATCTCACAGTCTAACAATGGAGAAAGGAAAAGCGATTCTCTACAAAAATTGGAGGAAGAACATATTCCCAGCCAACAATCCGTGAAAAAAAAGGAGAACCAACCCCCCCACACAGAATTGTGGATCCTTTTATCTTCCGCGCTGCATGATGAAAATGAACAGCCAAAAATGATGGATAGTTTTCCCAAACGGTGCGTGAAGGGAAGCAGACTAGAGAGAGTGGGAGAGTGGCAGCGTTTTCTGTTGTTTTCCTTCCCCCACGTGAATGGAACGATCCAGCTGGAGGAGGGTGCATGTGGACAGGCCTGCCACCCACCACTTCCCAGCAACTAACTGCCCTCAACTGACATCCAGTATTTTATATGGGTGGTTTACACATGGCTTTTCCCACAGCTCAAGGTTTAACAATCCCGCCCCCCCTTATCCTTAGGAATCATGCCCTTTTCAATTTAGTTGCATTTGACATAGCTGGTTGGGTTTATTCAATTAAAATGCATAGTTACATGATGCCACAACTTAA
>LPNX010130834.1:187814-226505 GCA_001517045.1 Pseudotsuga menziesii
ATTGGGTACAAGGTGCTTCAAGGCACAATCCCACTCTGTAAGGGGTCCAAATATCAAATCCACTTTGTAAGGGGCCCAAGGCACTGCAAGTGGGACTTGGTGGCATCAATGACAATCTGTGGGGCCATTGTAAGTCCATGTTGGCATCAATGACAATCTGCGGGGCCACTGCATGTCCATGTTGGAATCAATAACAATTTCATCAACAAAGGTTTCTTTGAAATAATGCATACTTAGATATATGATTGGTTTTCTTATGGCATCAAGCATCAACAATTGGCAAGGACGCAAGATGACACCCATGCCATGTGAGGAATCTCTCTCTAGAGGTGATGTTTTTTTTACTTAATGTGATATGCTCTTTTGTGTTTTGTCATTCCAATGTGTGTTGTGAACCCTTTTAGGATTTGTTTAAGGGAATCTTATTAATTGCTTCATTAACCTTAATTAATGACCCTTTATGATTAATATTTACTCTTCGTTTAATCAAATATTTAAGATGGGCAAATATTTTTATTTTATTAAGGGGACAAAGTCAATGATGATTTCTCCATTATTATTATTATTATTATTATCCCTTGTGTTTAGAGGGTTCTTGGTTATATAAAGCCTCATGATTGTGAAAGAGGGACACCTATTGTCAACCATTTGAATTGATATTAATATGATCTTATCCTTGATTCTATCATCATCATCATCACATTTATTGAATTATTACTGATAACAAAAAAGGATACTTCGGTGAGACATATTATTTGTGGAGTGAAGCCAAATCATCTTGGAATTGAGAGTTTGTTCTTCATTTCTCCCTTTTACTTTGTGTTACTTCTCAAACTAACATGTGAAATTAAAGCCCAAAAGAAAATGCCAACCTAAGGGTAACTAAGAGGGGTTACCCACTATCACCTCAACAACACTCTCTCCAACTTTAGGTCGACCCCTCCAACTCGAGGGGGTATCCCTACATAATATTGCTAAGGCTATGTCATTAAGGTTCGAGGTGATATAAAGAGAAAAATCCTTAACAAAATGAGTAGTATAAAATATCAAAGTGATGGAAGAACCAAGAGATTAATACCTATAACAACAAGGGAAAATGAAGTCAAGAGGCCTATGGGAGAGTCCATGAATGGTTAGGACAACAAGGGCCACTAAAGCATGCTACAATGGAGCTCTAACATGTTGAAAAATGAATGTAAATAATAGACCAGGAGGGCCCAAAAGGTGCCACATCAAACTATTGATAATGGGGTATGACCCACACAATGAAGTATTACAAGCAACAACTCTAGAAGATGATAGGATAAAGTTAATACAATCACACATAAGACAGTAAAGGGAAGCAGAGGGAGTGAGTCCTCACATAAAACCCTTTCAACATGGTAGATATATGCTTCTTATATGGCCCAACAAAAACAAGTTCTATCAATTCTACACACCACAAATAACATTTAGAAATAAAATAAGCCACAGGTTGATATGATAGAAACCCTTATACTTCACATATTCTCCAAGAAAATATATCCATTAGGCTTGAAGGACATAAAATTTCCAAAGATCCAACCATGAAAATGAATGAGGAAGGGCTATTCTTTACATAGAGAGTGCGACAAAACTTTCTTTACAATAAAATAATAATTCTTTCCTCTAGGTTCACAATTCTCACAACAAACTCTTTAATGATAACCAAAGTAGTTGTTACAAGTAACTAACTCCATGAAAAAATATCAACAATGAATAGACAATGCAATTAGCTACCAACTGCCTATAAATTTGCTCAAGGAAAGATGTTGCACCCTTCTTTTGAATGATCGACCAAGTAAATATTAACATGAAATCTCCTCAAGAAGTTAGATTTCCCACATGTGTGGAACTCCCAAAGTGTTTAATGAAGCAAAATGATATTCTATTTTATTAAGTGTGCCCTTCAAAGAGAGAGAATAAGCGCACCCTTAAAAAATATGTAAATAAGTGTTGAAATACTGAGAGGGGGGTAAATTAGTATTTGCACAATTATAATTTTTTTAATCAAGAGCAAGTTTCTAATCACCAATCATAGCATATCATCAATGTACATGAAAATAACAAAATGCATAGGACACAATATTTTGACGTGGAAACCCAATTCCTGGGGGTAAAACCATAGAAGCATTTTTAAAAATAAATTTGACCCAACAAAACTGGGTTAACAAATTTAATACAACTTTTCCACCTACAACTGGAAGGGGCTACGACCTCTTAGGATTCATCAGTTGCAACTGACAAGCTGCTACAATAACTTAACTCACAAGATTGTGAGCCCTAGCACCACCCTTCGACCCTAAAGAAGAAGAAGACTGAACCTGTGGACCTGTCAAAACCAATCACTGAACTTGCTGCTGATAACCTCTGCTTCCTTATCACTACCAAGTCATCAATGTATAAAGATAAGTCATTTCACTTCCATACGTTGTTCATGTACATCATTGTACAAATCATCATACATACTCACTCATCAAGTAGTTCTGCTCTGCTTTCACTGATCATAAGGTATGCATCATCATAGTGTATAAGCATGCATCATCATCATAGGGTATGCATCAACGTCATAGGGTAATAGGTATGCATCCTCATAATCAAGTATACATCATCATCATTGTAAGCATCATGTATGCATCATCAACATCAAATATACATCATAGTCATAGCATGCATCATCATCATATAGCGTACATCATAGTCATAGCATGCATCATCATCATAGAGTGTACATCATAAGGTATAGGAATGTATCATCACATCATATAGCATGAACATGTATGCATTAACTATGCATCATTCATATACATCATCATCATAGAGTATGTATTGATCAATCCTTCAAAAACAATGCATGTCAAGATCTCACACTTGGGCTTTGTATGTGTGCTGTAGAAGACCCTAGACATGACAAACTTAGGACCGTGTATGTGCAAAATTAGAATTCAAATTCGGGACTAAGGAAGAATTTAGGCTTTGTATGATGACCTCAAACCCAGATTGTTCAACCCTAAAGATATCACTGTAAAAGGCTCGGAGTGAAGGAAGCAGTAATAATCACCTATATCACAAAAACTTGGACTGTTTCAAGCACCCAGATTTTAGACTCTTTAAGCAAAAATTCATACTGTTGGATGGTGAAAGGTTAGTAGTCACTCTCCAAAAAACTTGTACTATTCAGCTTTTAATCTCTAAAAACTCGGATTGTTCAGTCAATCTCCAAAAACTCGAACTGTGCAGTCCATCTCCAAAAACTCGGACTGTTCAGTGTTGATTTAACCCCAAAATGATACCTCTGTGGAAGAACCGGGTGCGTGTTTGCCTCAGTCACTCTACATGCATGTGGATTCATTGATGATAAAGATGTGGTAACAATTGGTGTATAAATACACCAACTTGTCATTGAGGGAGCATAGAATAGCGCCGACTTCCTTGAGTTTTTTTTTTTAATTAAAAGAAAATTACCAATGTGGAGGATTCCTAAACTGACCAACTTGCAACAAAGATATTAAGGTGATTTAATTATTCATAGGACCATTTTAAATTAAGTTAAATGCTAGGGTTTTTAACAATATTTATGTCAACAACTTCTATGCCACTTCTTGTGGGTTTAAGGGTCACCAAATGAGGTCTTCAAAGTGTTGTTGTAATTGTAACTTTGGAAGATATTCTGATGTGTATTACTGTTGTATATTGTTGTACCCCCCCTTAAAGATGTGTGTTCCTCCTTTGGGGATTTCATCATTGTGTATGGTCATTGAGGTAAACCCTCCATTGTAAGTTAGGGCAATAGTCCGCTGGTTAAATAAAAGAAAATTTATTTATGTGTATTCTTAGGTAGGTCGGCCCCACAAGTAACCTAATCGACCTAGTGGTTGAGTTAACAACTCAACAGAAGAATATAAATAGGGAGGCACCCTCCTCATTTGTCACACACTTCACTTGCTCTCTCATGTGCGCTTTAGGAGAGAGAAGAAGAGTATGAACTGAGAGCTGCTGCATACATATTGTTCTTGGGTTATTCTATCTTGTCATCTTATCTATGTGACCGAACTATTCTGTTGAAGTTTTCGAGGTTTTCTCCTTTATGGTTTCCTCGATGAAAATATCTGTGTCTTGTGTATCTTGTGTATCTTTGATGTATTGTTGTGCTTTTTATTCTTTCAGATAAAGATCCTAAGAAAAATAACTTCAGATCCACCCTGAAAGAAGGAACTGTGCAGCTGAAATACAACTACAATGACAACTACTGGAAATTAGGGTTTCATGCTTGAAAACCCTAGAAGACTGAATCTAGTCATCTTGTCACTTTCACTGCAAATCGATATTGGAGAAGGACCAGGAGCCAAAACTTTTACAGGCCGAAGAGGAAATCTTTCTGTACCTTTTGTAAAAGTTTCAGCCTCAGATTCACTATACTTCAGGAGATATGATTCTTGCAAATCGGGGTTCCAACCTCCTCCATAATATAGTCATAAACAAGTCATTAGGAGAATTTTGAGTAAAAAAATGGGCCTCAAAACAAAAAATGTACCATCAAAAATCAACTTTATAAGAACCAATCACAATCTAGAGGATGACATCATCTATAATAGTTGAGGTGGCACTAGTTGAGTTAAGGATGCTTAGTTGTCAAATTCTAAATGGTAAATGGAAACTTATAATTAACCATAACAATATTGTAACAAAAGTATTCATAATGAAAAAAATACTTCTAAATTACTTTTGAATTTAATATAAATACATTAAAGTACTTAAAAAAAAAGTACTTTTAATATTTCAATTCAATGTAAAATGGAGTATTAATAAAAAATTAAAAAATTATTCAAAATAATAATAAAAATACTTCTAAATTACTTTTGAATTTAATATAAATACATTAAAGTACTACTTTTAATATTTCAATTCAACGTAAAATGAAGTATTAATAAAAAATTAAAAAATTATTTAAAATAATAATAAAAGTAAAATAAAGTATTAATACAAAATTAAAAGATTATTCAAAATAATAATAAAAATACGTGTGATGATCATTTAATACATTATATTAATTTTTTAAAATCAAACATTATTTCAAAGTATGATACGTACTCTTTAAAACATGAAGAAAAAGACAAAGGAAGTGATTATGGAGGGGATATATAAAACAAAATAGATGGATATTACGTCATGTCAGATATATGTTTAATAAACATATTATATAAATTATTTATTTTATATTGATTAGTAAATATATTTTATAAATAATTTTGATATTAATATTAGTAGATAATTAATACATTTAAAATAATGAATAAATTTTATGTTTTATTTTTAATTAGAAAATTGAATAATAATAATTCAATATATATATTATTTTTAAAATTTAAAATGATAAATAGTGTTAATATTGAATAAAGAAGTTATATTAAAAAAATAAAAACTAACATACTTTATTTTATTATATAAATGCATTATTTTAAATTACACAGTAATTTATGTATTGAAAAATACTCCCGCTTTTAGTCACATCAAATAAATTTTTGTTGATTTTATTTTTAGACATCTTTTCAATTTAACTTAACCATAGTTACATTGGTTGTAGTGCAAGAGGTGACTTGTAAATATACATTCCCCACAAAATGCCTAACTCATAATATTTTATTATATCTCTTATGAGGTCCAATTTAGACCTCAATATTCCCCTAATGGACCTAGGGAGAATTATTATATCTCGGGCTAGGAAGGTTCAAATGAAATTTCACAAGATGGTGCAGGTAGTTCACGAACTGTAGCTTTTGTCATCTATTTTTTAGACCCCAAATGTGCAACAACGACATGTGGAAATCCATACAAGTTTGCGATGTTGAAGAGTCCTTAAGACAATAACCTTGGGAAACTCAACATAAGTCACACTTGGGGAATCCAATTCTGCGATAACCCATGGGGTTGGAAAGAATACAGACTAGGCTATCTCAGTGCAAAGTTTCAGACTGTAAGGAGCCGAAACTTTGGAGATACAATGTAAGCAATATCAGACAATTCTGTAGAACACATTGGAGAAACTAGGGCTTCCTGTTCCAGGAGCTTCCCACTATTGTTTTCAGAAAAGGAGTACACATTGGATAACTCGCCCTTAAGAGGCACATCTTTTTGTCTAATCAGAATTTTGAAATTCCAAGTTTGGAAAATTATGGTTTTTTTCTGACAAACCCTAGATCAACCAGCTCCGAAACCAGGTTGGACACCTCAAATCGGTAAGATCTAAATCTTTGCTATTTCTATTTGAGGTTCTCATTTCAAAATGATTAATCACACCCATCTTGATGACAAGCTTGGTGAAGCTGTCAACTTCCGAGTATGGAAGTATAGGACCTCCCTAATCCTTGAAGAAAATGACTTGGATCACTATTTCAATAAGGAAGTTCTAAGATCCCGAGGGAGATGAGGCTAATACTAGAGCCAAGAGAATCACTATAGATTCTATTAAGGATCATCTCATCCCTCATGTGTCATCCTTGAAGAAACCAAAGGAAGTGTTCGATGCTATGATGAAGCAATCGAAGAAGAAGAATAGATTTTTATAACCATCTTGAATGGCCTCCCAAGATCATGGGATTCATTCATTCAAGGAATGTGTGCCAAAAGGAATTTTATTACCTACAATGGACTCTGGGAAGAGCGCACAGAAGAAGAAGCTCGACTCATAATAAGAGAAGAGAAGATGGGATTAATTGAATATCAAGCTCTCACGATTCAAAGAAGACTCCTTAAGTGATGAGGAATATGAAGGATTCAACTCATGAAGAAACTCTTATCCATCTCAACACTTGGATAAGAAATGATGCAGTTGTGAATGAAGAAGATGATGAAGCTGAAGGCTCAAGAAGGAGTCTACCCACCAAAAGAACAAAAATAAGTGTTCAAATGTCATTTAATGATATTGCTTGGTTGTGCACTTGTTTATATTCAGTTGATGTGTTATGCATGTTTGAGTGTTTGCATTTATACTATTGAATTGCACACGATGGGTAAGAAGTCGTAAAACATTCTATTGCTACTTATCTATATTGAAACCTCTTTGTTGACATATTAGGAGTAGGAGACACTCTTAATAACATTGGGGTAGAAGGCATCTAGAAGTTACTGTATGTGTACGAGATATGGATGAATGTTGTAGCATTGGCTAAGATAGTTGCATGACTATGCAACATATATTTGTCACTATTAATATGTTTTGGAAATTATGAGATGTTTCTAATCATGCAACTGAACTTGAAATTTAGATCATTCTGAAGAACAAGTAACAACAGTTCAGAAGAGGAACTTGAAGCTCCCCGGGTCAGAGACACCGTGACAAAAGAAAGAGCTTCAAAAGAATATAAAGAGAATGGTAGATCCACCTCGAGAGATGAAGACCATCTTGGGCACAAGAAATCATCCAAAATGAAGAATAGTATGGCGATACTTCCAAAGAAAGTAAGAGGCCTCAGACACACTCGAGTTATGTGACACCGTTGAGAGACATCATTGATGCAGATCCTTCCTGCTATGAAGAAGTAGCCAATAAGAAAGGGAATGAGACTATGATCAAAGAGTACCAATTGATCAAGAGGAATGATGTATGTGATGCGGTTCCAAGACCTGAAGATAAGTCCGTAGTGTCTTCCATATGGATCGACAAGATCTATGATGATGCAGATGGCAACATCGAGGGATACAAGACAAGATTCATAGCACGAGGCTTCTCACAGAAAGAAGACACAGACCACAAGGAGAAATTTGCACCAATTGCGAGGTACACTTCCGATAGATCCATACGTGCAGGTATGAGATGGAAGACACACCAGTTGGACATCAAGACAACATTCTTGAATGGTGTTGTCAAGGAGGAAGTGTACATAGAGAAACCATTGGAGTTGAGACACATGACAGGAAGACTCATGTGTGAAAATTAAAGAAGGCCTTGTATGTGCTCAGAAGGCACCCATGGGATAGCTCATATTGTTACATGAGGATCTAGAAGATCACCTAGAGTGATGAAGATATTAGCCTTTGCTACAAGGTTGAAGATGAAAGCATATAGAGGACGACAAGCTCACAGCTGGGTGTGAGAGGAGCTTTTCAACAAAGTTCAAGATAGAGGATATTGGTATCCAATGATATTAAATGGATACATATAATATCAGTAGCAGATGAATCTCCTTGTCACTCTAGTACATAATGTTTTGATACATAGAGTACAAAATGCAGAGAGAGGATGATACTCCACTTCAACGGGAGTGGCTACAGAAGATCCTCAAGTTCGACATGGTATGATAAGATGGACAACTTACTGATGGGCCTAGGATTTACTGAGAGTAAAGTGGATTCCAACCTTTACTTCAATATTAAAGGAGGAAGACCAGTGATGCTCCTGCTATATGTCGATGACCTATTCCTGACAAGCGAAGAGGAACTCATTAAAGATGGAAGGAGGATACTTGCTACAGAGTTCGAGATGAAATACCTAGGGATGATGCACTATTTCGTAGGCATGGAGGTGTGGCAGAATGCAGATGGGATTTTCCTTGGTTGAGGAAAGTATGCAGTGGATATTCTGAAGAAATTCAGAGTACTGGACCACAAGGCGATAATCACACCTATGGAACAGGGATGATTTTAAGGGCGAATTTTAGCCCAATGGCGAATTTTAAGGGTTACCCAAAAAAAAGTGGGTGGATTTTTATATTAAAATGTTTTTATTTTTTTTAATAAATTCGCCCATTGTTTATTTTATATATAGCTGCCCCAAGGTAAATCACATTCATCCTGAAAGAGGGAAAAACTGGAAAATAAATATTAGCCCACGAAAATATTGATTTTTGCCTACATTCGCCCAAATTTTTCCGATCAGGAGGAGATATTTTCCCAAATTCGCCCGATTTTTTCCGATTGGGAGGAGAAATGAAGATGGTTCGCCAGATTTATGGATAATAGGTTGAAAAATTGGTATTTTTCCCAGGATTTATGGATCATACGATTAAAAATTTGGTATTTTGCCAGGATTTATGAATATTTTGGTAAACTGGTCTTACTTCGGCCTCGATTGGGGTAAATTGGACATAGTTCGTCCTGGATTTGGATTTGTGGACAATTATTTGAGTAAAATGTGGAGATTTAATCAATTGGGGAAGTTTTTTTACTGGATTTGGTCCATATTTGAGCAAAACATGGATAAATTTAGTCAAGTGAGTATGTTTTTTACCTATATAATGGAGCAAGAGTTAGGCTCAACATCAAGCTTGATTTCTATTACAAATCGGTCTTTACAGTGGTTGAGTGGATTCGTGGAAAGCAATTTCACAAGGTTTCTTCTATTTGCAGGCTTTTTACAGGTTAGTTTCTTGAATATTCTTTAAATTATTTCTTTTTTGGTTTATAGCAGAAGGTTGAAGCCGAATCAACACGAAATTTTGCTAGTCTCAGAGCATCACACGAAATTTTGCTAGTCTTCATTCATTTCTTTAACAGGTGCACCTTCTGTTAACTTAGAAAATGTTCAACCAACATAATTTTGCCCCCTGATACTCATAGTTGTTGAATCTGCAATACCAGCTGTATGGAATGTTCCACTTGGAATTGATCTTGTATCCTGTCCCTTTCCTGATTGAATACGCCTCTGGAGCTTCAATTCATTCTCTTTTGTTTCAATTTTCTTTCTCAAGTTCTCCAAGTCAGTGCCACTAGGTTTAGTTACAGATGAGCCAGGATTGAAAGCATGTTTCTGGCCAATTGAACCATTGTGGCCAACAATAGGCTTTTTATTACAGGATGACTACCGAGGTGGACCCTCTCCAGACCCCATAGAAGTCACCCCACGGACTTGCACTGTACTTGACATGGTTGTACGAAATGCAGCTAACTACTTCTGCACCATAGCCATATGCTTCTGCATCCCTAGGGTTTGTTGCGATGTTGTTGTAGCCATCTATGAAGAAGCTGCAAGTGATTGGCTTGCTCCCACTTGTATTTTCCCTTGATGATCCATATTTCTCACTTCGATCCACTCTCCAGCTCTGTTCTTCACCCTCACTGTCACTATCTCCATCAGAGAATCTAATCACAAGGTTATCGTCTTTCTCTTCTGCTGTAGTAGATATAATAGCAGGATGTAGATCTTGTAAACTGGTTAAGAAGACACCATTTTCCTTACGGACACATAATGGAACTTATTGTGCACTAGAAACTTGTAGTTGTGTCCCATTTCTGTCAAACAAATTATTTGTGGAAATAAATTTCCAAGATGAGAGTGGGTGCAGCGGCGGCTGCTTTCTCTTCCTCTTCTTGTTGGGCATGGAAGCCATAGCCCTTGCTCTGAGTTCTTCAATGTCCATAGTGCCAAAATTGACTTCTTCACTGAACTTCTTCGACTTGGCAAGTAAAAAACGTAATTGGGGAGGTCAGACCCTCTCTTACTCTTACTGTCTGCTCTGCCCTGCCCTATCCTCCCGCCTCTGTCTTTGTTGGTCGTTTCTTTCATCCATTTACCAGTTGCCATGAGGTAGAAACAAGAAGCTACGCGTCTTTGAGAGTTCCCCTGTCAACTACTTAATGTGTGGCAAGGGCAACACTAATTCCTAGTGGTTAATCCACGGATCTTTCAATTTCTTCAAAATATGATATAAAGCCATAGGAATTGTTGAAAATTTTCCAATTTTCATTTGATTTCTTTGTGAAAATATGATATTATGCCATGAGAATTTATAGGTTTTTTTTTCCAATTTGTTTTGTTGAAAATGCATCATATAGTTCACTATAATTCAATATACATGTACATGATGCTTTTAAAATCCCCAACCGAAGAGTTGACACACAAGATCTCCTTTCCTACATAAGCAAAGAGAGATAGCATGTTTGCTTTGGCTTCAACAGATCCTTCCTAAAAATGGCATTCCTAGCTGAATTCTGGATTGCTGGATCTGATGTAAATGTCGAAACTTCTTCTGGGTTGAATGAAGTTCTATCTTAAGAAATTTTATTTCACAACATAGGCTCCATACAAAAGAGATGCCTATCAATCTGATAACATTCCACCTTCCTCAGCCCGCCAAACACAACTCCTTTCCAGTGAAGGAGAGAAACAAAAGGAACCCTGTATTCAGGGTTCAACAACATCCAAGCAGATAGTGCCAAGCATTTCTGTTTAAAGAAGCAAAATAAAGTGGATAAAGATCTTTGAGACTTCCTGAAGAGACAAAAATCATCCTTTGATCTTGTAGGAGATGGTGTATTTGGAGACGAAGTACCCCTCTAGCTTGGTTTCGTAAAGATGCCAAAGTTGGCAAATTATTTGTTTCGTAGAGCAAGCATCCAATGCTAAAGTGTGTAGGCTATCAAACAATAAGGCCGTCTCTATCTTCTCCACATCAATCATCCAAGTAGTAGTAGGGTTTCCAATGCCACAAAACCCTAGTCTTCTTATCTCACAAGAAACACAAGAACAAGTGCTCCCTTTGCTCCTCTATGGTTTCTCCAAAATCCTAGGTTCCATTGTCTTCTTAGGGAAAACCCCAACCCTAATGCCTTGCTTGCATCAACACAAGATCCCTAGTGCTCTAGACAAGAGAGCAATGTACAATGATGAAGTACAATTGAAAGAGACAAGATCTCTCAATTTTTCACATCTCTAACATGATTATGAGATGAATGTATCTCCACGAGATGAGAGTGCACTGATCAAACAGATCCCTATTTTTGCTGAAAATCAGGGAAAAAACATGGAATAAAATCAAAACTAACTGAAATTACTTTTATGGAGCTCTTCAACTCCTCTTTTCTGTACTGATTGATTCTCCGAAACCCTTTGTTCTTCCATGCTCTTTTTTACTTATAGTACCTCATCCCAAATTTCTAAGTTAGCAATCCTCTCCCACTCTGGCCTTGGAACATATTCATGAGAGGAATTCTTGTTTTATATTCTTTGTTTGAAGATAATATCACAAGGATCATAAGGCCTAGATTCTGCTTTCCCTGAATTTAACCGATGTAAGAAAAATTCTAGGTCTTGTATAGATTTCAACCTTTAATTTGGAAGGGTCATATATCTTTTGGAAGCATGAAAGGTCTTTGATGTCTGAAATGACAAAAATGCATGTTATCTACTACAAATCTTTTCCTTACATATTCCATTGCGAAAATTCAAGGTGTAATGAAATCTAGGAGATCGTAAGGATCTTCCTCAAAACCATAGACTATGATCACTGTGTACTCTTCATATATAAACTGGTTACATATCCTTGTATCAAGGGTAAATTATAACCACTTCTTATTCTTAGGAAACATTCTAGGTGGAAAAGAGTCATGGATAATGTTTTATGTAATCTTCATTACCTTGTTGGTAAACTCAGTATAATTGGCGTTGTTAGGTATTCTTATAATTCAATTACTCCAATTATGTATTGGAACTGGGATACCATTTTCATATGTCATTTTCAACTTCAAACACTTGTAGTGCTCAAAGTTCCGATATAAAAACATGTGAAAAATATAGGAGGGATATCTAAACATCCTGATGAATGTAAACTCTTCTATTTGTTCATGGATTATTTGGATTAAGAAATTATAGAGATCAGGAAGCTAGTGAAGGTGATCTTAAGAGGGTAATTTTATCACACTAATGTTGCTTGCAGATATACCTACAGGATACTGGGACTGTCAAGTAATTTTTTTTATTGTTTTGAAATTTGGTGTATAATATCATGCCAATCCCTAAGAAATCAGAGACTTGGATCTGGTTATCTCATGGTTTAAGTTTCTGGAAAATGTATAATAGTCAACTTATCTAAGTATCCAACAATTAGAAATCCCAAGTCCATCATTCCAAATTATCCAAGATTCACAAGCAGGACACAAAATGGTCTACCCATCAGCCCATTTCTTCTTGCTCTACCTATGGAAGTGAGTATCATGGTTATACTTTGCCTCACTTCATGGAACTTGTCTAATTCAAAGAGGCATGTAACAAGGGTTTTATCCAAATCATTACAATAATGAAAGGGGTTGAGTGCGTGGGTTCAACATGTATTATTATAGGATTTGTGTTTTTTCTATGATGCACTCACCCAATACTTCAACCAATATCATACATCCACATAGATGAGAAGGATACATTCTATATATTACAGCAACATACCCTATAGATTCCCAAATCAGGTGCACAACAGGTGGTTAACTCGTAAGATTATTTCAATGCATCCACATTCATAGTTTTGTGAAAGTCAAATCAAAATCATAAGTGTTGTAGTTGAAAGATTCAAATTCAAGGCACAAGTTTAATGGAAAAATTATAGAGTATGTCAACAAAATTTGTTGAACTCTAGTTCACCATTTTGTAGGTTGTTCACATTTCTAATCATAACATAATGTGAAGATGATTAGCAAGGCCAACAATAATAATGCATAATAAGTTTTCCAAATATAATCCATTACAAATACCATCTGGTCAAATTTCTATTACAGCTAGAAATAAAAGTACATCAATGTATGTTCAATTTTTTGTGCATAACCTTTCTACTCATTTGCCTTGAACATAATCCACACATTCCAGAGATCATAAATTGAAATTATTCCTCATACAGAACAATTTTTAGAATAAGAAAAAGGGAAATAAACTTATTTTCTTTTTCTTTAATAAAAAAATGTTCCAATGCAGTTGACTATGGGGAGGTTGATTTCCTCCCAAATTTGGGTTGTTTTGCTATAGAATGCCACCTCCGTACTGGGCTATGAGGCATTTGATTTCCTCCCAAATTTAGGTTGTTCTGCTATAGAATTCCACCTCCGTACTGGGCTATGAGGCTGCCCATGAGGAAAAGTGTCAAATTTTCAAGCTACTAAAGCCCCAAAAACATCAACTAAGAGGTTATCATTGGATGTTATTCTATCTTTCAACTATCACAATTCTTGGCACTCTTTATCTTTCTCTAAGGTATGGGTTATGTTTCTATTGTATTTAGGATAAGCTTTTGTGTTCTTGAGCTCTATTTTTCTGTATTTAGGATGAGCTTTTGTGTTCTTGAGCTCTATTTAGGATAATTTTCCCATAGGTTGGAGTGACTTGGAACCCTTCTACATATTTAGGGGCATTTAGAAATTCCATGGCACCCTCTCTTTGCACACATGTTGAGGCTACTTTATACTAGAAGGAGGAAGACTAACGTTGTTTAGGGAAGCCTTTTAATGATTAAATGTGAAACCTTCATCACATTGAAGGGTCATAAGATGGCATGGTGGCACATATTCCCACTAACTGATATAGAGAATACCCTATGCAAATAGGGGGGTAACAGGAGGAAACCCTAGGCAAAATTTCCTATCCTGTCACCCTAGGGATGCCTATTGTTTGGTTCTAGGTTTGAACTTTGCAACTAGGATCCAAGGTGCATAAGAATCAATTTCCCTTGGCTAAACTCCTAGTTAATTGTATCAATAGATCATAGGATCTTGTTTACATGTTCTTTGTATGAATTCCCCGACTGTATTTCATCATCCACCAATTCAGGTACTCCTTGCATCATGAATTGATGTTGACAATCAATAAATCCCGTGGTTATTTTTTTATGGCAAGTACCTAGAATCATTTTGCTGTTACAGCAAGCAACACTTACGGCATAAATTAAAGTGTTGAAGTGATTGCATAGAGTATAAAATGGCATTTGGTTAAGAATTTGAACATGACAAAAATTTTGCAACAAACTTGTATAATTATTAGGATATTGAGGATGTGATTAGAGGGAGAACTACAGAAGGAGCTTTGTGGCCATGTCTAGCATGTGTATCACTCATGTGAGGATGCTCTGTGATTCAGCAATTTGCATAGTTTTTCATTTCATGATTTATAAGGCAGAGTAACTAGTAGTCAGACAGCCTATCTTCAAGGACTATCACACATTAATTGGCAGGAAATTGGTATATGAGGAAACAAATATGGTAAGGACTGCAAAGCGTGTTTTCTTCTTTTCTAAATCATTATTCCTGTGATGTTTTAAAAAATTGTTAGTTATTCCCTTTTACACAAATTAATAGAAATTTGTAGATTACTTATTAAAACATGTACTCGTTTTTAATTTCATTTATCATCGTAGGGGGCCTCTTGTACCATAAAACTCAGAACTAGCCAGACTTTAAGTTTAGATGATTTTTATTGCTGTTTATGCTCAGAGACTAGAGTTGGGTTTTGATGGTACTTCTACTTTCAATCTCAACCTAGAATTTGCTACAGCCTTCTGGCCATTGCTTTTCAGTGGCTGCAATATGACTTTTGGCTACTATTTGTGCTCAAAACTGCCCATATTTGAGTACTAGGGCATTTTTTATGGTAGAATTAAACTCAAAACCCAAGATGAAGAGTGTTTATCTCATGAATGATTCCCAAAATTGCTACAGGTCTCTTTTCAATGTTTTCATGCCTAGAAAGCACCTAGAATTAGGGATTTAAGACTGCTTGTTGCTATTATTCATGCCCAGATCTTAAAGTAAACATGACAGGCTCGATCTCTACATTGTATGACAGGCTCAGAAAATTAAATAAGAAACATAGTGATTTTCTATATGATGTCTTTGAGTTGAATAACAGTGAAAATATAATCTATTAGCTTGTTTTAATCTGTTGGAAGAGTAAGTCATCTGTGTAAATATTTATCTTACATGGAATTGAATTTGAGCTTAGCAATCGAAATCCAGATAATCAATGGGAATCTATAAACATGAGAATTGTGTGCGTAGATGCTGAAGGGATTATACGCATAGAATCTATGTTACGTATAGTGATTGATATTATGCTCGACATTGTTACTCATATTTTCTTTGTAAATACTTATCATTATTCAAAAAAATAAATGAGCTCTACATCGCTAAGCGAAGAGAAAAATGGTCTATGCACTAGGTTCCTATGAATTGATTGTAGGATACCTATTGGCACGGGACCAACATTCATCTAATGCAATAATCAATTGGCATAATTACAATACATAATTGTATTAGCCTCCAGTGACAACTATTCTTCCAGAAGACTATCATTATCAACCAAAGATCTTGTGAGGTTGTTTGTACTTCATTGATGGTACTGATTCTCTATTGTTTAATTCCTGTATATTGTTGAGGCTGTTGCTTTGCTTTTTTTTGAGCTAGGTCGTAGTCTTGATTGGGCTACTAAACCATACTAAACCTTACTAGGATGATATGTGACTGTATTGACGATTCTATGTTGGGTCGCGACATTTGTGACCTTGCTTGACCTTGTGGGCTGTTGTAGATAGGGCCATGACTTTTTGGGCTTCTATATATGTCTTGTGAACATTGTGGGCTTCTAGATCTGAACCATGAACACTTGTTAAATTGTTAAACTCATCCGTGACTGTTTAAAGGATGTTTGGATTAAGTTGTGATCATTGTGAGACCTCTAAGTTTGAACTGTAAATTTCCTAAGGTCTGTTCATCCTATTAGAAAGGGATGCAATTTTTTTAGGCCTGTTTGGAGTAGGCTATGATTGCTGGTTGTTTTGACATGTTGATATAGGTCTGTAATAATGAATTAGCAGCTTCATAATAGTGACAGATCATATCTGAAGCAGTCCCAAACTGATGTGTTTTCATCCCTTACAAGAATGGAAATAACTGAGCAGTGTGTGTACTCATTCTCCAGCATGTGTGGTTTACAACTTCACCTTCCCTTCCCCTATCTTCTTAAAAACTCTATAGCCATGCCTAGAGGCAAGTTCCAACAATTCCACCTTGATCCCAATTGTTGGGTAATGTGACTCATGAGACAAGGAAGGTAAATGATTCAATTGCTTCCAATTGCTTCCATCATCATCATCCCTGGATATTGATTCTTCCTCTTCATCATGGTGAAGGTTATCATATATTTGTTAAATTCTTGATCTTGAGGAAGATCAAAGTAGAGAACCTCTTATTTCTTCAGATACTTCTTTGTGTTCTAATAGGCTCCTCTTTTGTGGTTATTGAATCCATCTGATTTCACTGAGGTGTATATTATATCTAGGGGAGCCTCAAATTCCATGTCTTTAATGGTGACTATGGCTCCCTTTGGCCTATAAAAGGAATAGTATGGTGGGTCATCTAGAACTTCAGGAAGAGGAGCTAGGAACACTTGATTTGCCACTTGATTTTAATAGCAGCAAAGCATATCGGAAAGGAATCCTTTACCCAAATGTAATTATGGTATTTATGCTAGGGATATCATATCTTCATGGTATAGAAATATCTGGATTCCCCTCAAATTATATTGTCTAGATGGTTCGTCATAGTTGGCACTTTCCCTTACATTGCTGACAGAAGGAGCAGGCATTCTTTGTATCACATTTGGAGGAAGATTTAGTGCCCTGCTTGATTTCCAACTCAACCAGCTGAGGCAGTCATTATCCCAGGACCCATACTGGAATATTTGACATGTGGGTTAGCTACTGGGCCTTAAACCATGCAAGCTTACTATGGAAGTTTATACTTTCTTCCACATTTGGCCTGGAAGGAATTATATCCTCCTCCCACAATAGGATATTCTTCAGTCTTGACATAGTTTGCTTCTTTACAGATTATGGAAGCTTATACTCTATTGCACTGTTGGCTTGGAAAGAATTCTATCCTCCCACAGCAAGATATTTTCCTGTCTGGACACATAGTTTGTTTCATTATCAGTCACATAGTTGTGAACTTGTATGGAATTCATTCATGTATTCATGTCTTTTGTATTGTTTGTGGAGTAGCATAGGAAGCAAGGGTAGATTTAGTCAAAGGACCAACACCATTAGTTGCTTATACACGTACATATTAAGCATAACTTGTAGCACCTATAGCATACTAAGTGCCTATAAAATACCTATAAGAAAAGTCAGGGAAAATAGTATAGGTGGAATAAACTAGGGTTCTCTACATATTTTTAACTACTATTGGATCCAACAAATGTATAAGTTTTTGTTAAAGTGGTGGTAGGGGGGTTGATTTTTGATGGGATTGAGACTCCCTGACCATTTGCTGGATGGACAGGCTGAATTTGTCTCTCATATGTTGTTCTCAGAGTCCCTATCCTCTTTGTTCCTCATTTTTGGTCTATTAGTTCAATTATTATGGAGTCCTAAAGAATGCCAAATAGAATTCGAACCCCAATTCATCGGTAGTCTAGTATCTTGTGATTTTTCTTAGACTGTGTATTTCAATGACTGTCAAGGTCATCCTTGCTTCAATTTATAAGGTATTCATCTATTATGATGGATCTAGATAGAAACGGGAGATAACCTACTTGTGATGTTGAGTTGGGACTTTTATAATTATATCTACATTGTGGCTCTACCATTGCATTGGGAAACTTATCAACAAATTCATTATTTTTACTGATTGAAGAGGAGGGGTATTAATGTTTGAGTTGGGACTTTTTTAATTGTACCTACATTGTGGCTCTACCATTGTGTTGGGAAAGTTATTGACGAATTTATTATTTTTACTGATTGAAGAGGAGGGGTATTAATGTTGAATGGAATTCCAACAGAGGGATATGCCACTGAAGTGAGATAGTTTGCAACATCACATAGATAACAACTGCAAGTCAATATTGAGAATATATTTCATTACTGTAAAAAAAAGATAGATCCCTTGGAGAGCAATTTACTCATCACTTGGAACAATAAATATGCTTACATTCTTCTCAATAGATCTTAGTCACTGTCCTCTGTATGCTGATGAGAAAGTTGTGCATGACCCATAGGAGATCAGTGTCTGTGGTGATAAAGGTGCCCTCCTTGGCCTCAGGTCCTTCCTTCTTGCACTAAGGATAAGCTGCTTTGAAGGAAAATTCTAGTTGTTAGATTTCCTCCTTTTCCAGAGGGGAGTCAGCTGCAAAGTCTCCATCCAATGTTCCATATTTGAAGGGTATTAATCCAGGTTCTTCAATTAAATGTGCTTCTCTTCTTTAGGTGATATAAGTTAAAGATGTGGTTAGATCTATCAATGACTCAATGGTTCTCAAGCCCAAATTTTTTCTCATTCTAGAAGATTCATAATGGAGATATCAGGCTCTATCCAGGTTCAGAAAGTATCATCAAAATATGTTTGTAATAACATTAAAGCCTTCAAAGATGAGGCCTTGATCTGTTTTTTTGACAGAGATTGGCCAAACTGTGATCCTTTCATGAGCTGGATAAGTGAAAACTGGACAACAAATTTATTGGTAAGATTCCATGTTTCAAGGATTTTCATAGTTCGTTACAATGAAGTTGAATATATGAAGAGAGTAATGGAAGAAGGGTCCTCGACTTGAGGGGGGGGGGCTGGTTCTTCTTGGCGACTTGGTTCCCATAATTAAACCCATCTTCCATGTTTTTCTGGGTGACAGTCCCCAGTTTATCCTTTCCCTTATGGGAAGACGAGGTAATGGAGAAAATTGGTAAGGTCTTAGGTAAGTTTATTGGGTTTATAGAAGTAAGAAAGATGGTAGCTTCTTATATTAAACAAGAATACGTGTACACCAACAACAACATGAATTCACTTATATCAATTCTTTTGAATCTATGGCCGATGGATTGAAATCCCTTTTTCACAAAGGGTACTTAGGCTGCACAGATCTGGGAGCACACCTCCTTTAAAATCCCATCATAAGGATTGTAACATTTCTTCCTTACAGACTTGGAAACACACCCCCTTTTGATATCTACTATTTTTTCACCTCCTCATTGCTCAGTAATGGCTGTGTGTGTGAAAAAATGGTTTGTAGTATGGTACTCCAAGCATAAATTTTCATGTCCTTTGGCCCTGGCCCCTTAGTCACCTCCTTTCAAGTTTGTTTGAAAGCCATAAATGAAGAACTGTAGTGCAGAGCTTGGAGAATGCATGCCCTTATGATGGTTTTGTAATTATTTGGATTTGAGTGGCCAATCTTGGGTAAACTAGAACAAACAACATTATTAAACAAATCAACAGTGTGAGAGTTGAGGGAGTGAATACCATGTTTGAGGAAGTTGGCTTGGATGTTTTTCATCTCTATTATGGTGATGACCTCATGCAAAGAAGTAAGGTATTTTGCTTAATAAATAAGTATTAAGAGTATTCCATTGTTCAAACTGTTATAAATCTTGATTTACCTTAATCGTTTGTTTCTTGCTAATAGAAACATTGCTTTTTGTCTTCTGTTACTCACAGAGGTTCAAAGGCTTTGAATGCCTGCTTTGCATTTTTGTAATACTGAATCACAACAAAATTTCTAGTAGTTATTAAAGAACCCATGAATCATGTGATTAAATTGCCCATAAAACTATGGCATCATTCACAATATGTGCTCTCATAAATATTAATGTGTTAAATAATTTTATATATATCTGTAGATTATTATAATTAGTTAAAAAATTGGGTAGCTTTGATCTTGTAATTTTAATACTGAATATGCACTATAATATATTATGATTGGTATAATTTCTAATGAATTGCAATTGAAAAAGAAAAACTAGGCTATGCAGGAGATTACCCACTCATGATTTTTGGTATTTTCAATACTTCAGTCTTCAATATTATGAGTTCAGAAGCTAACTCCTCTAGCTCTCTATCTAACTCCTAAGTTCAGAAGCTAACTTCTCCTCTAGCTCTCTATCTCTACTCTCTGTGCGAGATTTAATAGAGCACCGTTCACCTTAGGTCCTTGTTAAAAAGAGAATAAGAAAAATAGTCTCCTAAGCTCTCGGGTAAGATAAGTGATCCATAAAGCAAAGTATAGTCTATATATAGTGCACTAGTTCTATGTAAATAATTACCCTAGTAGTTCCTCCATTAAAATCCTATACAGCCTTCCAAAAGTATGTGTGGATATTGGTGTCTAGGAGAACAAAAAATCTATCTCTCTAGTGGTGCTTAGCGACAAGCTAATTTGTTGTCTAAATCATTCTGATAGAACAGCAAGAGAGAGATTTCACTATCTCTATTAGTTCAGCTAGAGAAGAAAGAATTAAAACCAGAGACAAGATTTCTCTTTGTCCATGCCCCAGTGCCATGGAAACAAAAGCCTTAAGATACTAGCCTTAGTCCCATGCCCCTATGCCATAGTAGAGTTAAAGCCATACAGTCAATTCCAAGGAAATTAGCCTTCAAGCATACACAAGCTTGGTCCATGCACTTAGTTCCATGGAGGCCCAACCTTAGAGACTACCTTATAGTAAGAGATACTGCCTTTAAGCTTCATTGTTCAAAATATGCAAGTTTCACTTCTCTATCCAGTATAATATGTATATACATATGTATTGCTGTAGATATTTCTTCTCGAGCGAGGTGTTCAAAGAGATGTATATAGATATTGGAATATAAGAGTACTACCTTTCTTTCAGAGGCCTGCCATAATCCTTATTTTATTCCTTTTTGTTAGAATCTTTCTTTGGCTTTTCCTCCCTCCCTCCTTTTATGGATCATCCTAACTTGGACACCTGAATGGTTCCTGTCTTCGGTAATTCCTGAGCCCTAAGTCCTCTGTGATCAATAGTCTTAAGCCACCCTATGTTTTTGTAGTATCAGATGGTATATGACACCAAAAGGATAGGAATATTGAATATGAACACTAAAAAAGAGGGTAATATTTGAACCCAGCATCTTCCCCCAATTGAAGGGATTGCAGGTCCCTACTGCAACTCATCCCAAATACTCAAGATCACTCTCCTCTGGTAGTTGGGTGAGTAAGTAGGTTTTACTCCAGTCCTTAGCTTCTTGTCCCTACTCCTTAATTCTTTTGAAGCCCAAAAATTCAATGATGGCTTCCCTGTATCCTGAATCATCCTCCTCTCTTGGATTTGCCCATAATATTGGAAAAGAAAATATGAGGCCTATCCATTTTATCCTGAGTGTTTTCAAATAGTCAAGGTACCTAGGGAATCTATCTAGAGCCCTATTAAAAGCCTCTGTGGATAATGGCTCTCTCTTGCATTGTTCATTACGAAGATAGAATTGTCTACTTTGAATAGAGTGAACTGTTTGCATCCTATTTAGGCCAATCTATTTTTCACACGAAGAGATGGTTTATGACTAATTGGTGTTAAAAAATAGAAATAAAATCCTATTATTCCATATTTGTCAGCTTTTGCTCATACAAGTCTTGAGGAGAAGGTTCAGGCCTAAAATGTATTCCCTCCATCTTTTCCCTGTTCATTACAAAAGATAAAGCTTTGTACCACGTGTTCTTATTGTTTATGAAGGAAAAAAGGCTCTTAACTGCACATCTCCAACCAAGGGATTGGGGTCCCAATTACCAACATTAGGTACTTCTATATTGTGAAGATAAGCTTCACA
Organism: Pseudotsuga menziesii; assembly: GCA_001517045.1. Classification (NCBI taxonomy): domain Eukaryota; kingdom Viridiplantae; phylum Streptophyta; class Pinopsida; order Pinales; family Pinaceae; genus Pseudotsuga; species Pseudotsuga menziesii. The sequence continues at coordinate 210,126 of LPNX010130834.1, forward strand.
CAACAAATTTATATCCTCTTCAGTACAAACTTGGTACAGTAGCATGAACTGGTCTTTAGTCTCCACAAAACACATGCAATCAGCTGCAAAATCCCTAAGCAAGAGAGAAATTAATTGACTTTTAAGATACACAACATACACAACAGAAGGTTGTGAGTAGGACCTCATCACATGAGCTAGATGACAAATGTATCCCTTATCTATCCTTAACCTAAAATTCTTTCTACTCAGCCTCTAAATTTCTAACGTTGATTTTCTGATTTGTATTCTGCCGGCCTGCCTCTGTGGCTTTGCATATGCATATTGTTTGGCCAGACTTTGCATATTGTTTCCTTAGGAATTGCAGCTACTCCTCCATCTATTTCCATTTATCCTCCCTGTCTTCAAATTTCCCAATGGCCTTTTTATAAGGACCTGCTTCATCCATAACTTGTTTCTATTTCTCCTATCATGACTTGCCATCATCACACTTGTGGATGATTAAAATGCTTTTTCATGTTCAATCGCTTTCAAAAAAACCTGTATCCCTTCCTGACACCTTTGGATATTTAACTCATTTTTCAATTCATTAACTTCCTTTTTTAACGTATTCTTAGTGTGCATCATTCTTTTATTAAATCCCCCTTTGGTAAGACTTCCTGAAGTAATTAACACCAAAATAGACTTTATATTTGTAAACAGGCCTCGACCTCTTTCTACATTTTGAAGCAGGTACCCTTTCTATATGCTCTTCCTCCTTATTACCTTTTTATTCATGCTGGATTCTTCTCCTTTACATTCGAGGAGAATGTACAACAACCATATACAAGAATTTTTCTGGGCTGAGTGTCAAATAGGAGGAACTAGGGCCCCCCTTACTAGTGAGAAACCTAATTTATCACAATTTTGTATATTTGGTTGTGCTATTTATACTCATGTGCTTGAAAACAAGAGGACTAAGTTTGAACCCTTCAACATCAAGGGTATATTTATTGGTTACAGTGAGACCTCGGAGGCTTACTGAATCTGTATTCCAGTAGGGTGGAAAACAATAATAATTTGAGATGATAAATTTGATGAGGATGGCTGGTCCTTGAAGTCTTGACTCTCAATATCCTCAAGTAAAGGTTAAGGAGGGAGATAAGCATGCTTTCCCAATGGCTGATCAGAAAGAAGAAACATCAGATTCAGGTCAGATAGGTTCAATTGAAGGAATAGAGGCTAGAGGCTTCAGTACCATCCAGATCAATCAGGAAGCCAAAATGGCTTACCCAAACATTTGAAGAGGCACAAGAACAAGTAAGACTACCTAAATATACATTTTGGGTGAGTAATCCTCCTAAGAAATTTCTGAGTGATGTTGCATCATTGTCTTCTATCACTTTCTAGCGTCAATGAAGTAGTTAAAGAGAAGGTGTGGCAAGATGCTATGATAGAGGAGTATGTTCCTCCATGCAATAATGCAGTATGAATACCCTAGTTGACCATAGAGCACTAGGGCTCTCTAAGCCATTTTGAGATGCATTGTCTAGTATGTTTCTAAAGGTAAGCAGTATTCTGCGAGCTTCTTTAGGCATACAATAAGCATTTTGATTCTCACATAAAGCATAGCCACTGGTAATGAGAATTTAGAGGGTCCTGTTTGGAAACATGCATAGTTCCTTCCTTTCAAAGGCTCACTCATGGAAGGAACATAAATGAGGTCACTGGCTTCAAATTTTGCAGATCTTCATCCATCATTATTATTATTTCTTTGTCGTCTTCGTTGTATCATAGTTATGGATAGTCTGACAAATTATTTGATGATAATGCGAAGGGAGGACATTGGTAATTTCCCAGTAAAGGTTTCACATGGTAAGGAAAGCACTACTTGGCTTGTGGTGAGTTGGAAGTTGAATTTCGGTACTATGCAACATGGCATACAAAGCACAAAAATTGCTATGGCATTCACATTATGTTAGGACTGTAGTGGAGAGTTTGTACCTTAACTTGAACAACCAGTGTTTGCATTCTTTCCATTGCGAGATTATGGTTTGAAATTTATTTTTCAAGGGGATTTCACATTGCAATCATCCAGGGAGGAGGTCGAGACTCGATGGTTATAGTGATAGTGCTTGGAACCAATAGTAACTTTTAGAATTTAGAGAGTTTGTCAATGTTGTAGAGTCTTTTAGGTCTCTTCATTGCTATCAATTAAATCCTTCAAAAGTTCTCACTTTATATGAGTTTTGTCCCATTGGTCGGAAAAAACTATTTCAGTTCCATGAAAGATAATTTTTGAATTATAGGTTTTTCACTGCTCCCTTTAAAAATATCCACATAGAATGGAATTTAACCTAAAGAAAATAAAAATGATATGGATGTTCAAAATAATCTAGACTCCACAGATTTCTTTGATCCAAAAGTTAGCAATTCTTATTTGAATGCACAGCCATAAAGCATACTTGGCCTTTGCATTATTTCTAACCAACCTTCACTAATATCATCGCCTATTAGTTCAAATAGATATGAAGAGTGTTCTTTCCTGGGTTTCAGTCTTATGCATTTGATAGGAATAGGTGATCTGCTATCACAACAATATCAAGCTTCAAGGAAGCTTACTATGAACAGATCAAAGAGCAAAGTTTCTTCTAGGTTTATTACTAACTTTACAATACCATCTCACTTTTCAAATGGTAAGAACCTTGGCTCAATAACAGTTCATTATGTTCAATTTTTGTCATGATAAAAAATGTTGTTTTAATTATCACATTGTCCACTAATGAATGCAATGTGACAATGTCTCATGATTGTTTACAGTGGATTATCTAGAAAGTGCTGCTGAACATATTTATAGAAGATTTGTGTATTTTGTGCATTGTATCATTTTCATATGGACGTTCATTTTTCTCAAGACTTAATGTTTCATTCATTACATTTTAGTGGCACTAAATGGAATATTCTTTGATTTCTTAGCCAAGATTGATTCATATATTTGTTGTTTAACGAATTTCTAAGATTTAAAAAGTGGCTCCACCCTAGAGGATGGAATATGGTTGGGTTCTGCAGCATGCCTTAAGCTCAAGACAAATGAAAGGGATTTATTTAAGTCCTCTGGTAACAAAAATCACTCTACAGGATACAACTTATATTTGTTTTGTTAACAACACTAGAAACTTGATGCCATTATTTTACAATTTCAATTTAATAGGTGCGTGATACCCTTCAAACTAACAATGCAGCTCAGGTGTTGCCATTCGGATGAATTCACTGGTGAACTCAAGGAGGCCCATAGTGTTAATATGCTTGGTTCTCTTCCTCCATTAAATGACATCCTCCATCACATTACAGTTCATTGCAGCATGTATCCTTTTTGATTTTCCATAGTAGAATCTTTATTTATTTATTTGACAGTTACGTGTGTTCTGCAACAGGATTTTTACATTCTCATTATAGTTTTCTACTCTCCTGTAAGAATCTGTGCAGTTCACTAAGAATATGTTTAGTTCATTATCTTCTAGAAATGATTTCATATAATTGGATTCTTATTTACTTTTTGTAATCATTCACTAAATTGAGCACATAGGCATCAACGTCATCCCTGTATAAAAGGGTATAATGCATGAAACCTACTCTCAAATACAATATGACTTATGCCTCCATAATTTGGAAAATCTTTCATCTCATCTTCCCGTGCTCAATGTGTGAAGCTGATACCACAATTCCTATTCTGCTTCCAAACATGTACACATCATAACAGATAAACAAAAAATATAACTTTTGTAATCAGCCTAAAATTTCTTATTCCACTTGTTGCTGGTAGCATGTCAATAAAAAACAATGGTCAAGATAGTGGAGATAAACAAATACCATCAGCTTGAACTTTCTAAGTCCGCTTCTTGCTGGTACCATGTCACTCAAAAACAATGTTCAAGATAGTGCTGCATTTGCAACTGATAATCCTTTAACTTGGTGTTTGGTTTACATCATGTAGTTAATGGCCATGAGGCAGAATCATTTGTGTGACATGGGAAATGCTTTAGGAGTAAGATAGTTTCATCTCATGCTAGATGGGATTAAATTTGACATCGGTTTCATTTTTTAGTTTCCAATTTGCATACTATTTTTCTAAGTTTATTCTTCCCACTTTCAATAGTTTAGCTTGTGTATGGTATAATTATGACGTTATTGGGATTCTAGTGTCAACCTTTACATGTCAAGATATGAAATTTCATGCCAAATATTGTGCATGAGCTTTCCTATGGACCTTTTGGAGTTGGTTGTTGCAACATATTCAAAGATTTGTTCATCAAAAGGGAACCCCCCTACAGAGTTTCTTCAAATTTTTCCCACTGATTATTTACGGATGCCACTTTTTCATTTTCAGAACTTATAAATTAAAAGAGAGCATCATTTTTTTGAACAAAATGGTGCCCAGCTTTTATAGGGTCATATTCTTCCTCTTCCATTCTTACTTGCTCTGCAACAGAAGGAAATGCATTTAGGGTCTATTGGTGAGTCTCCAACATCGGAGTGTGAAAAAATAAAGGATCAGTGTCGATTCATGTTGAATACACTTGAGAATCTTAAGAAAGCTGATTTGATTCCTCAAGTTGATTGCTTTACCATTGTTTCTCTTGCCGATGACAGAGATATCTAGTCTTGCAAGCAAGATTTGAAGGAAGACAAGTATTTGCTTCTCCATGAGGTTGGGTGCAAAATGATTGTTAATAGATTTATTAATGCTGAAGAGGTTGGGTAAAAAATGATTGTTGATAGAAAAATGCATGATAAGTTTGTTGGCAGTGCATGATGCAATTTCCAATCTAAAAATGAAGTAACAAGGCCAGTGATGTCTGAGTTAGATCATAGCATCTGCTGCACAGATCTGGGAGCACACCTCCTTTAAAATCCCATCATAAGTATTGTAACATTGCTTCCTTACAGACTGAGAAACACACCTCATTTTGATATCTACTATTTGTGAACCTCCTCAGTAATGATTGTGTGCATGAAAATATGGTTTGTAGTATGGTATTCCAAGTAGAAATTTTCATGTCCTTTGGCCCTTAGTCACCTTCTTTCAAGTTTGTTTGAAAGTAATAAATGAAGAACTGTAGTGCAGAGCTTGGAGAATGCAACGATGTGTGTGGATTCCGATGCAAAACACCTTGTAGCAAGATCTTAATCCCTTCATAAAATTGATGGCTTATAGTGGATAAGGAGTGGAAATATTGAAAACTTGGGCTCTCCTTAGACTGAAGCGGTCAGTTGATGTGCCATGCTGCTTTTCTATACATAGATTGTCAACCATGTGGTGCTTTATTTACTTGAGTACATAACTCATATTTGAGGGTGAAAAATTAGCAAGTGTGTTTAGCATATTCGGTGTGAGGAAGTGGTCTTATTTCACGAGGTGGTGCATTTGCAATGATACTTCAAACTGTTGGAACTACACATAAGTGGGTGACTTTGTGCTCAACAATGGCATCTAATATGTCTTTTACATTTACACTTCTGCAGCAAATACTAGTGCCACCTTGTGTAGCCATGTCCCATGGAAATCCACAACCGTTACAATGGAACATGGGTGTTGTCCATAAGTAAACATGCTTAGACTTCATTTCCCATGCTAAAATAATACCAATTGTTATGAGATAGGCACCTCTATGACTGTACACAATACCTTTAGGACTGGACGTGGTTCCTGATGTGTAGTTTAATGAGATAACTTCCCATTCATCTTCAGGCCAACAAGTCTCAAAATTTGGATCTCCACTTATCAAAAGCTTTTCATAATCAAGAAGATCTTTATGATCTTCATTCAAAGACTATTCTCTAGATTTGTCCAGTTCATGGATCACAATAATTAATGGTAATTCCTATGTCACCTGAGAAAGGTTCCTGACTGCTGCCATTATAACTTCCAAGAATTGGTAATCCACAAACGCCACCTTGGCTTCTGAATGATTCAAAATGAGATACATTGTGTGTGCATCATGGATAATATTTAGAGTGTTGAGCACTGCCCCTACCATTGGTACTCCAAATTTCATTTCATGTGTGGCTGGTACATTCGGGGCCACTACAACAACCTGTCATATGTATGGATTGTTCAAACTTTAAATTCTCTATCAGTTGATACAATTTTAGTTAAATGAAATTTTGATGATTTTAAGGTATATAGGAAAACTCCTTCATTAAGAAACATATTGTAAATAGAAAGGTTACAGGATCGATTTTTGAAAATTTGTATTTTCCAAACTTGACTCCTATGATCACTATGTTAGTTTCTCCTATGATCGCTATTCACTCAGTAGTACTTTTTTTGTTTTCCTTTTCAGAGAGGCTAAATTATACAATGTATTCTAAATTTTTTTACTTGGGGAACAAGGTATGCCACCGGTTTCCTTGGACATTTGCAACATTGGTAGAGAAAAGGAAGGTCTTGGGGTGACTAGTATTCATGCAGAAAGGATTGCATTGGTTGTGAAGTGGATTGTTATGGCCCTCACATAATTATGGATTTAAGGGTAATTTGGGATTTGTGATGTTGCTATAGGGTTAGTTTTCTTCAAAATTAATGGTTTAACATATTGAAAAATAATTTGGAAAACTGAAGAACTTAATTAGGAATTTCAGGGAATAATAAGACCATTCTTGTCCATTTTTTTGTTAATATTCAACCTAGTTAGTATTCATATTAGAATAAGACTCACTGATGGAGCTGTGGTTCAGCAGTGGAGGTGGCAACTTGCAAGGACACCCACTGAGGTACAATTCCTCGAAAGTAAAAGCATATGAATAAGTGATTGGGGCTAGGTGGCCATTCTAGAATATTTTGAAGGTTCACCCATCGAGTTCTGTGGAGAGGTCATCTGTAATACTAATTATATTATTTGAGATTAAAGGAAGCACTTTAAAAATTAAGTAGAGATTATGAACTTATTCGCTAAGTTTTGTAGCATTATTTGGAACTGTTTTGATTGTTGGTAGCATATTGAAGGACTCTTTGAAGACTTCATTGATTAGTGAAACAACATTCTTGAGGATAACCTGTGTGCTAATTAAGGGCAGTTGTTAGTTCTTCTCAAAAGCAGGTCTAGTTGAAGGATTTTGTTTGGTGCACCTTTTAAAGTCAAATCAGTCAGAAACTTGGTAATGTGAATAAACCATAGTACTTTGGCATGCCTTAGTTTATTGAACAATAATACAATAGTAGATGGGAGAGTTGATGCATTAATTGCAGTGAAGATATCATTTTGGATAGATTGGAGACATAATTGAAGGTATTTTTTTTCGACTTTGGATTTACATGAGAAATATGATGAGGTGATCCTCATGGGGAGAGTCATTTATAATGGGATCTACACAAAATATCTGAATTTAAATTTGAACAGAAGAAGGTCAATGGCAGGCTTGAGTATTACTAAAATACTACTCAAGGAAAGACTTGGATGACTAAATTTTACTTGCAAGAGAACCATGTTCTGAAGCTTAATAGTATTAATCTTCTTGAGCCTTATTTTGGTCTAGGTGTTCCATGTACCCTTGTTGGTCAGTGGTGATCAATGTATATGAATTTGAGGTTATGTTTTAGGTAAAAAGAGATTCTACATTATACTTTTTTGTTGTAACATTGATGATTTGAGCTACATTACCTTCATGCAGCTTATTTTAAGATTGATGGTTTGATATTTATCTCTTACATTGTCTCTTTCTTGTATCTGATAGGAAATGACACTGGAATTTGAGAAAGCTAGGCCAAGGAGCTATCTCTTCACATAGATAGTTTCCTAACATTAAATGATAAATAACTAATTTGACAACACTTTCGCTAAGAAAGAATGGGCTCATTCAAGTACATGAAACCATGTTGGTGTTTAGCACAAATATCTTGACAAATTTTTATGGTTTGTTTATTGCTTTTGTTTGAAGCATTTTGTCGATTTTTGAAGTTTGTGTGTATTTTGGTTAAATATTGTGTTAATTCCTTTGAATGATTCTAGTTCTCATTCGATGGTTGATTTAAGCCTTTGTTGTAGCTTGAATCAAGGTTGGTTTTAGGATTTGAGAAAAGATTCTTTTATTAACTTTTAGTTGCATGAATTAATTTTCTTCAATTTTTCAATTCTTTTACGCTGACTGTATATTTTCTTTGTAAATACTTATCGTTATTCAAAAAAATAAACGAGCTCTACATATCTAAGCGAAGAGAAAAATGGTCTATGCACTAGGTTCCTATGCATTGTGTTAGCATCGAAATTGAACCAAATGTTGCGGAAGGGTTCGCTCCCGGGTAACAGCAAAACCACTTTTGAAGAGAGAAATGGCCTTCTACTCTTCCGAGAGGGATCTCTCACTAAATGTATGATAGTGCCATATATATTATACAAAAGAAAACTATAAATTGCTTATGGAATTGGTTGAAACAAAACACAACATCATTGGGTGATGGAGTCAAGATATACAACAAAAACAATCAGAACTTAAATGCAAACGTTTTCATCACAAGGGCAAGGTAGCCACTCGATCACAATCGATTCAAATTTGTCTGGTGAGAAGGAGGAACATGAACAAACCATTAATGCAGATCATTGTGAGAAATGAATTCTACATTAACTTTGGAAGAAACTTTGGTGAATACCTGAAACAACAGACGGAGCATAACAAGTATGAATTCCGAGCTGTTATACCCTAAGTCTCAGATATGAAAGGAAAACATAATGGAAAAGGCAAACTAGAATAACATTCACATAAGAAAAGAAATAATAGACTGTAAGTGCGAACGACACAAGAATCCTTGTGTGAAAAACACCGATCTCGGCTCTGCGATTATATTAAAACTTTCTTGAAAACATACACATCGTAAGATTACAATGGTTTCAACCCCTTCTCCCTTTTCAGGAGGTATATTTATAGCGTTTCTATATTTCCCAAACAAACATTTAGGAATCAAAATTGGTTACAATAAAGGACATGTTCTAACAGCTTCTTATGTGTCATATTGGATGCAGCTTGTATGAAATTGCCAGACAATGATATATGGAGCGTGGGACGAAGAGGCACAAGAGTGTCCCATACCCCCACCTGGCTGATGCTGACTGTACAGACCCCTCTGAGAGAAGCGACCGTTAGGGCGAGCATGCGACACTTGGAAAATATTTCGTGGCACTGTCACCACTATTTCTACTAGGGTGGTGCGAGTTGGGCGGACCCAAAGTGGCAGATGGTTTTCCATGTATCAGGACTAGGGAGTGGCGCAGCAACCATGTCATAAGCTTGTGCCCGAAGCTCCATTGCTTCTGAGTATGAAGTCATAGGGACCTTGGATCACGTGGCTTTAAAGTCAAACCATAACTTGAAATCACTGGCCAACTTGTCAAAGACGACCTTCCCAGATAACGCTTGTTCCATATCTCTGAATTTTATGTGGTCTGACCTGCAGTCTAACAGGAAATCCTTATAATCCTTCTGAGATAGTAAAGGACCTCTCTCTTCCCAGAAAAAGGGAAGTCCTCTACTCGCCAATGTGAACATCTTGAGGATCTCTCGGAGTTTGTGGTCAGTGACGTCTATTTGGGCCTACACCGTCTCCATCATCCTGTGTTTAGTTATCACCCTTTGGGCTCCAGAGATAACAACGACCCGGTTTTGAAGATCGAAACTGTTAGAGGCTTCGTATGACAAGGAGCTTAGATAGGTTATGGCCCTTTTAGAAATATCCAAAGGTATTTTGTTCACTTAAGCTCCTACTTCCTGGACCTGTTTTTTCGTTTCCTCAACAACTAATCTCAGGTTTGTAATAACATTGAGATAGGGTCAGAACTTGTCGACTTCCATGATAATATGGTCCCATATCAGATGCTTCGCACCTTGTAGTGCAAGCTTGTCGATCATTTGCTGGCTCAACTTACCATTTTGTTGGGTCAGTTCTCAGCATTTTTCTTTGGCACTTTCTCTACCCTATTTCTCTTCAACTCTTTCCTGTTCTAACTCTTCAATTTGTTTCTTTAATTTGATGAGTTCAGTATCCTTTAGGGCTATCTGTGACATTGCCTTGGAGAGGGAGCTGGTGTCTACTTCTTTAGTCGCGCCCGTGGGCTGAATTGCCTTCTCTGCGTTCTTGCTCTGAAGCTCACTTTCCTTCGCTATTAGTCTAAATTTTAACTCTGTCTTGCTATTCCTCATGAGTTGGATATCTGCTTCCCATTGCCTCCCCTTTTCCTCAAGCTTCAGTAGCTTAGCTTGGCTATCAGCAAGCTTGGAATTCAGTGCCTCTTTCTCCTTTTCGAATTCAGCCAATTCATCTGCTCTAGCGAGCTGAGAGTCGGGGATTCTTAACCTCTTTTTCAAAGTCTATATCTCTTTGTCTTTGTCATTGAGCAATTGCTGGACCATGCTTCCTTTCTATCCACCTCCCTCCATCTGTATAGCTTCCTTCTATAAACTGTTGATTTGGGCTTTAAGTGCTTTGATCTCCACTCTCGATTTTCTTAAAAGATTAGAAGTTTTAGCCTTAATTTCTTATGACTTGGACAATTGTATGCTAGCTTTAAGCAGTCTGGTATTCAGTATGCCTCCTATCTCTTTGCTCAGATGTATAAAGTCAGAATTGGGAACCTTTGAAAGTTTTACATTGACCTCGGACACCTTGCTCCCTACTTCCAAAGCTAAGATAAGGGTATCAATGGCATGATCCCTTACTGCTATCAATGCCACATTGGGCTGAAGCAACCATGAGGCTTCACGGTACAATTATGCTGTCTCCTCAAAGGTTTTGTCAACTTTATCTCGGTAAGACTTCAGCCACTCTTCTTTGGACGCTTGTTCATTTTTCCCTTCGAATACATACTCCTGGATCTACAATTTGGCCACCTCGGGCTCCACCTGTTGCTGTATTTTTACTACATTCTTCTTCTTCACCTGTCCCTTTTTAGCCTGCACCAATTGCTATCCGGGCTCTATTTTTTGCCTCTTGGGCGTGCTGGCAGTGTCCACTTCTTCGGTGTCCATGGCCTCAATACCCCCTCTCTTTATCGAACTTGCCGAGTAACTAACCAATGATGAGTATCCCCCTACAATCGCGACCACAACAGCCAACTCCTCTTGGGGGGGATTTTCTCCGGGTAGCTGCGAGCCAGAGTCCTGTTCGGCACTGGTATCCATTGGGACAGTATTAGAGAAATCGTCCCAATTCTCTTTTTCTCTAAGTCCAGGCACCTCTAGGTGCTCAAAGGGCCGGCATTTGAGGGCCGTTCTTCTCTTGGAGATAACCTGATGAGGATCATATTTTATTGCTTGGTCTTGAGGAAATCCCATGTCTTTGAGAAATTTGGAGAATAGAGGCAATGCAGCCCTGTTTCTGACTGTATATGGTCCTAATTTCCAAGGAAAGACCAAATTCGAACACTTCTTGAAGTTCAAGAAGTGTTCTTCTTCGACCATGAGTTTTTGCCGAATTAACTCCAAATAGAAGATCCTGGGGGTCAAGAAAGCTGGCAAGATGTATGGCGAATGTATGAAGCCGTACAGTATTATGGTTGTCCCAAAATCTACGAGGAACCAATCTCCTTTCCTCCTACCTTTTGACAATTGCAGCATTGTCTGATTTTAGGCAACACCCTAGGCAGTCTTTCCTAGAAAAAGAATTCATATATTTTGGCCATCAACTGGTTCATGAATTTACTGTAATTAGTGGCCATTTTAGCAGCGATTGCCAATTTTGGTAGTTGCACATCTTCATCATTGTGCGATATGAACATCCTCAGTAGAAAGGAATGGAGCTTGAATGTTCTAGCATTGTGGAAGTTCATTAATTGAGAATGGATGTTGTCGGCTAAGAACTCATCAAACTTAAGGCGACAAGACTGACCTGATTATTCGGGCAATTCAGGTTCGGTCGGGCAGGTATCTAAGACGACTAAAAGACTCAACAATGACTCTAGGACGTATGCGTCGGTATCTAAATCTAGGAACTAACTGGTCAGGGTTATACACCACTGAGTATCTTCGTTGAACTGTCCAAGGTCAATAGGGTAAGATAGGTTGATGGGTTAACTATCAGGTTTAGAACAGGCTTTCAGGAAGGCTTCTTTACTTTCGGCAGGAGACTCTCTAAAGCAGTGAATAATGTATTCTTCTCGATAGTCTTAGGTCTTATGGGCAAATTTGTCGGGGACATCCAGGGTTTTGCGAACGACAGAGGCTTTGACATGGCAGAGAATTTTGGACTTGGACTTATTCATGATAACTCCTTCGGTGACAGAGAAATTCTCTGCGCACCACTCGACAAATTCAGGGCACTGGGGGGTTTGGTTGATAGAGAAAAAATGAAATAAAGACTTAAAAACACCGCAAGTATCCATACCCCGGTTCTTACGAACTTCCAATTTGTCCCTGGCAGCTTCGATAGTTTCCCCCACTAGGAAGGTATCGAAAACCTCAGAGTTTGCATCAAACAGATGTTCTTCCGTATTTTGACCTGATACCTCTGGTTCTATATTGCCTCTTACCCCCACTACTTCCATTGAGACAATTTCCAAATAATACTGAAAGAGTGTCAAGGCCTACCTTGCTCCATAGCGTGGTCCCTTGGTTGGTCCGGGATGGCGCTTTGGATGTGATTTAGGTATTTGAGAGCTCTGAGGTTTCAGAAAAAAACAAATCTTTGCAACTTCGTGTGGGCCTTTTATAGCTTTTTACACGTCATAGCTCTCATGTATGTCCCGGGCGGCTTGCACCGTGGATTCACCCTTTGTGTTCTCAGATCGTAGATCTGTGGGGATCCTGTTTCCGCACATGTTTTTATTTTGTGTGCAGGCTTCCTAGCCACCGATTAGGACCAAATTCCTTCGTGACCGTTGATTTAAGCGGACCCCACCCTTTTTCGCGCAGTGGATTTTTATTTCCTCCTGTGCTATTTCAGATTGCAAAATGAATTATAGCCACCGATCTACCTTTTCTTGTACCAGCACCGTTGATCAAAATGGCCCGTAACGCTTTTCGCAATCTGTATTTGCGTCTTACTCCTTGTAAGTTCAGGATGCGAAATGGCTCACCGCCGTAGATCTTCTCGGGCTCCAATATTGATCGTCCGATGCGCTCGATCTTTAACCCATTTCGCAAGGTTGGGGAGTGGCTTTTGGTTGAGAGATTTCACCGTGCGAAAATATCTGACACCGTTGATCTACCTCTTGGCTTTTTTCAGTCGTCGATCGGGAACCCTCTTTAATGCATCCAACACTGCCCTTTAGCCCGATTTTCTTGATCTTCGGACCATCCTGCTGCTGGGCGCCACCCTGCGCGTGCCATCAAATCCCTTTTGTTATCTATTCGCCACTCCTCGACATGGCCAAAGAACGCGAGGAACACCCATGCCCAAAATTTAATTGGGTGTTAACACATTGATCGTAGGATACCTGTTGGCACAAGACCAGCATTCATCTAATGCAATAATCAATTGGCATAATTACAATGCATAATTGTATTAGCCTCCATGACCCTATGAGTTTATCAGTTTGTCAAAATTCAGGTACCCACATGTCCGTTGGACCATTAAGGGACGAGATAACAAGTGGAGTCCCCACTTGCCTTGAATCTAGTCAGTGCAGTTGTGTTTCACTGACACCTTCCTGTTGTGACTTGTGAGTCTACATGTTCTGTTGTTGATAATGTGATTCATGTTATTTGACTAATGTTGTTGTTCTTTTATTTTGACAATATTCTATAAATCAGTGAAAGATTTGCCAGTTTTTACAATTTTTTATAATGAAGTTAAATATTTGCCAAGTTTTTACAACATTATATAATAAAATGAAAGATTTGCCAAGATTTTACAACATTATATAATAAAATGAAAGACTCACCAAAATTTTACAACATTATATAATAAAATGAAAGATTCGCCAATTTTTTTATATATACATATTATATTATTGATAAAATCGCCTTCAAATTTTCCTATATATTGGAGAGATTCACCCAATTTTTATACATATAAATCTAGGGGGGTTCTTAAAATCATCTCTGCTATGGAATCAAACTTAAAGCTATTGCTTGATGCTTCATCAGAGTCAGTTGATACCACCATCTATCGTTAGAGGATTGGCTCACTGATGTATTTGACAAATACACGACCATCCATATGCCTTGCTGTGAACACTCTGAGCCAGTTCCTGACAAATCCGAGACATGTTCACCTGGTTGCAAAGCATGTAGTGAGGTATCTGAAGGGTATAGTTGAGTATGGTCTCAAGTATGATATGAATGAGAAGACTAACCTACAAGGTTATGTTGACTCAGATTGGGAAAGCAAAGCCACTGAGAGGAATAACACCTTGGTTTGATTCTTCAGTTTGAGATCCAGTATGATCTACTGGTTTAATAGGATGCATTCATGCATGGTACTGAGTACAATTGAGGCAGAATATGTTGCCACTTTCTCAGCTAGTTGTGAGGTAGTATGTTTTTTTTTAAAGTGACTATTTGATTTGATTGATCCGACTTACATTTTTGTATGATGCAGAGAGGAGCACTGAAGCTCCAGTATGTGATCCAGATCGAGACCCCTCGAAAGAGGGAGTGATGAATTCTAGCATAGATGGAGATACAGGTTATCCGAGTGTAAAAGTCATGGCGAAGTTCGTAGGTTACTCAGATATAATCAGTCCTGTAGGTTTTCCTCGGATGTAATCAGTCCCGACGAAGCTCGCAGGTTATCCTTGGAAGTAACAAGTCTTGATGTGATTCTATGCTAGAAATAGCCAGAGTGAAGTTTGAGTATTTCAGAGAAAGACTTGGTGTGATCCAGAATGAGACCTCTCGAAAGAGGGAGTGATGAGTTCTAGCATAACTAGAGAGATAGGTTGTCTGAGCGTAAAATCATGGTGAAGATTGTAGGTTTCTCAGATGTAATCAGTCCTCTAGTTTGTCCTTGGATGTAATCAGTCCCGACGAAGCTCGTAGTTTATCCTTGGATGTAATAAGTCCTGATATGTTTCTATGCTAGAAATAACGAGAGACCAGAAAACACAGATGCATGATATCTCACATGGGAAATGAGACAGGTTTCCCAAGTGGGAAAAATACTGGTGAAGGAGGATGCTCGGATGTAATTAGTACTGTAGGTTGTCTGAGTGTAAATATGAGTCTTGGTGTGATACGTAGGTTACTCAGACGTAATCAGTCCCAAGACAGGTTATTTGAGTGTAAAAATGGGCCATGGCGTGGTACACAGGTTACTTGAATGTAATAACTCATTTGGGTTGTCCAAGTGTAAAAATGAGACCTGATGTGGTATGCATGTTACTTGGATGTAAGATGCACTGAAGGTTATCTGAATGGAAAAGATCCTGGATGCAGGTTGTTCAGATGTAATTCCTTGAGGTTGACCTATAACGTAAGAGGTCTTGATACAAGAGGTTGTTCGATCGTAATCAGTCCTTACATATATATCCATATATGTGTGTTCCCATGTTGAGATGATAAGGCCATGAAGCACGAGAGGTACACCTAGGCATTTCTCCTTTACTGGTATAACGTAGGTTGACCATAGAGAGACATAATGCACTGAGTGTGCTCCTAGATGGTTCTTACATAGTGGTATATGCAGGATTGTCTTGGTGATCTCCTGACATGTTCCTATATTGATAGAACGAAGGCGGTCTACATCTGGGATGTGATTTGTGTGCTTTGTTTTGCTTTATGCAGGACCATTAGAGAAAATTTCAACTCAAAATGGGCCTTTTAACTCTAATTCAAATTCCATGTCATCATGTGTCAGTGAATGAAATTGTTTTAAATTTGAAATACAGTATAGGTCTTAAACAATTTTTTATTATAAATTTGGGGATAGGTATCATAAAAAAACTACTTTTTTTGTTCGTATTTTCGACATATCTCCCCATGTTTTTACTCAAAAAAAATATGCCGAGAGGGTAGATCCAACATGAAAACATGTAGGCTCTGTAGAAAATTACTATGACAGATAGATGCGACAGATTGGACAAGATGAGGACAATGCCAACAACGATGACGATGACTCAGTGAAGATGACCAGACGTGTTGATGATTCACTACTACATTTCGATCCAAAATCCGACGGTTACTTCCGACGGCGCGTTGATTTTTTTTTTTAAACCTACCAAAAATCAGAAAGTTAAATATTTTTTTTTTAAATTTTGGCCATAAGCGTCTCTTAAGCGACGTCTAGCCTCATAAGCGTCGCTTAAGCGACGGCGCATCAAAAAAATCATTTATTAGACATTTAACCAAAGCTCCAATTCTTTGTTTATGCGTCGCTTAAGCCACGGCGCATAAAAAAAACAACAGTCCTTGAACATTTCACCTTCACTAAACCTTCATTTCATCGTTGGAATGTTTGAGCTGGATTTTATCCGTGAACAAGAGAACTGTGGTTCG